>MU225967.1:1159799-1182446 GCA_018584345.1 Thuja plicata | reverse complement strand
TTTAAAATACTTATAGAGGAAGAAATATATTTCATTTATCACGACATCTCTTTTATCTAATAATCTCTATGATTCATGCTTGTTGGAAAGTTTAAAATCTTAATGCCCAATTTAAGTGTTGTTTTACTTAAAATTAGATTATTCCTCTTTAAAATTAAGTCATTGTTATGCTAACTAAATGGCAAAATCTCTCTTCCTATGAAAGCCCTGTGATAAATGTATTTATTTATTATGATCTCAAGAATTGGATTCTTTTTTTTTCTTAGTATATTTAGATTTTTTTAAAAAAATAAATAAATATGGAAGTGCTTAGATTAAAATTTCCTTCCACTATAACGTGGAGATTAAAATATAGATCGATTTGATCCAATAAAAATTAAAAAAAAAACTTTCGTATATAGCCGCTGTTTTGACAAATACAGTCATAATCACACTAGTAAATATTATTTTATTTTATTTTTTTATTACTGTTTGTTCTTAAGATTATTTAGTTATTCTAACTTTATATGTTTATTTTTATTTTAAATTAATTATGCATTGTGTTTTAAATTAAAAAAAAAAGAGGATTAAAATCACGTTTTACCGCCGAAGGCGGAATTGAAATTTTTTAATAAAAAAAAAATAAATTGTTTTGGGTGGGAGGGCCGAAGCCCTACCCAACCCGTGGCCTGCACTACAGTGGGTGGCTCGGCAGGGAGGGCCGAACCCTACCCCGCTGCCCCTCTGTGTAAAGAGAGGGGCGGGAAGGGCCGACCACCCCCGCCGGCCGCCGCTCCGCACCGCTCACCCCCCTTTACCCTTGCCACCACTGCGGTGGGTGGTACCGCCGCCACTGCGGCCACCAACGCACTCGCCTCCCCTTTCCACCGCCGCCGTAAAGACCGCCGCCCTCTGCGTCATTCTTTCCCCCTCCTCAGCAATTTAGTTTAGGTTTTTATTTTTATTTTTTGGGTTTGGTTTTGATATTAGATTAGAATATTTTATATTAATATAAATTAAATTTAGAATTGTTTTTAGATTAATATTTAAGATTTTAATTATATATATTGACTTAATAATTGATTAGATTTATAATTGAGATAGATTAGGTTGTCTTTCTTCCATGTATGCTTTTATATTGGAGAATCATATATGTTTTATTTTAGGTTTAAAGATTAAATTTGGGAGATAATACTGTTTTCTCAAAATAATTTGTTATTTTTAGATTAGTTCTTTTAAAAGATTTATGCAACTATTTAATTAGGATGTTAAAGAGCGTATGAAGTGTAAAATTTAGAATTTAGATTTGATTATGTTATCTTATTAGATTTTTGGAATGTTTCGATGGATCAGATGAATTTTCCTTTTAGATTAAGAGGTTCACTTAATATGTTAGTTAAAAATAATGATTAGGCTTTTAATTGATGAACTAAATGGGTAATTATAAGAATTAGAATGTTAATTATCTAATCAAATTAATCGTTTTAAAAAACTAAAATTATTATAACCTAGATAGTGCTTTATTACGTTGGGGATCATTGCAAACCCCTTACCTGCGCAATTTATCCTGTTAAGGGTATTATCGTACCCTTTGACCTGCGTCGTGCATGGTTGACTTTTGGTCAACCATGGTCAAACCCCTCTTCGATCAACTCTATTTTTGCACCAGGTGATCCCTGTACTCTCTGGAACCTTAGATTCCAGTATCATGCTTTTTGGAGATAGTTGACTTTTTGGTCAACATGGGTTGACTTTTTGGTCAACATGGGTTGACTTTTTGGTCAACTACCTCAATTTGTGCATCTATGAATTCTTAGTGCTTAGTAGGCCCTAGTGGCCCTTCTTCAGATATTTTGAGGAATGGTTGACTTTTGGTCAACCCTAGTTGACTTTTAGTCATACCGCCTCAAATTGCGTGTATGAGTCTTCTTTAGGGTCTAGCGAACCCTAGCTTGAACCATTCACTTATTTTTGAGTATAGTTGGCTATTGGTCAACTCTAGTTGACTTTTGGTTAACTGCCTCTGTTTGCATGCAGATTCTTTGTGGAGCTTTAGGCATCTTTTAGGATAGCTCTGAAAACTAATCCTCTCCTTGTGACCTTTTTAGTTTCGCTTATCCCTTGCACCGTTTTACGTGCACATGATACCCTTGTGTTCTTATTGGTATCCTGTTTTAGCGTGTTTTAAAAATTTTTGTTCGTGTGTTTTTGCCCAACTTTTGGGCATGACACTTACATCATAAAACTTTCACAGATGTACATATTTCTCCAACAGATTCTTCAACCAAAGGTAACAAGATTTATTTATTTCCATCAACCCAAATAGTATATTTTTTATACTCTTCCATCATCAATTGCATGTCCATCATTTTTCCAAGGTATAGCAAACAAAATATGACAACAATCCATTGGCATAATATTACACAACACCTTATCATAATACATCCCAATTTTTAGATTCACAAAATATTGTTCACCCACCATTAATGTATTCTCATCCTTGATCCATGAAATTTGATAGGTTTTTGGGTGCTTCATTCTTTCCAATTGTAAATTTTTGACCATCTCCTCAGATGCCAAGTTCTTTGAGCTTCCACTATCAACAATTACCTTCCAAACTTTGTCTGCAACACTGCATCTGGTCGTGAACAAACTTTTATCATTTTCACTCCATAGTATCATTAAGGTTTCCTTCCTTTTCAGGTTCATTAAGTGACTCTTGCATAAAAGCATTTCTTCTACTACCAAATTTCTTTCTTGCATGTGTACACTCAAAATATCTATGTCCTTCTTCACCATAATTGTAACAAGTTCCTTGGAACCCTCTTCTACTATAACCACCTCAGGAGTAATTGCCTCTTCCTCCGTATGAACATCCACCTTTATACTCAGTCTTTCCTTTGTCTTGATCTATTTTTTCTTGATTTGTCTTATCCATATCAGATCTACTTTTTCACCATAAGATCTACCTCTTCCTCTAGGGAATCTACCACCTCTTCCTCTTTAAATTTGTTCATATCTTTTGTTCAATTTCTCCTCATCTTTTAGGGCAAACTGATATGCCTCTTCAATACTCTCCATCTTTACCAAGTTGATCTCATCTTGTATAGAAATTGTTAATCCATTTAGATATCTTGCTATTCTTTCCACTTGATCTTTAGCATGTCCAGATCTGATGTTCAATCTGTAAAATTCCTCAATGAAATATTTTACCGAGCTATCTTTCTGCTTCAAACTTTGCATTCTCCTTACTAGGTTAATTTGGTAATCACAAGGTACAAAATTTCCTTTCAATTTGTTTGTCATCTTGTCCTATAACTTGATCTTTTCTTTATCCTTCTTCTTTCGATCCAATTGTAGGTACTCCCACCAAAAGGATGCATGAACTTTCAATTTTGTACTTGTGATCTTTACCTTCTTCTCCTCTGATACATTCTCATACTCAAAGTATTTCTCCATCTCAGTTATCCAGTCTATCAATTCATCAGAATCTAGCTTTCCACTATACTTAGGAGGATTAAACTGAGGTGTGAAATTCAAACTTGTCAAAATTTACAAGAATCTCTCTTTTTCATGATCCATCACAGGTGCAGGTGCAACTTGACCTTGCACTTCTTCAACTTCATCATCACTAACATCTTCAATATGTCTTCCTCTATGCTAGTATGTCTCAATAACTTCCATTCTTGTAGCAATATATCTTATCATAGTGGCTAGAATTGGATCTGTATTTCCTCTCCTACGAACCATCTTGAAACCCTCTGCAATTGTAGGTCGGATCACAATCTACTACCCCACAACAATATCAACCAACTAGGGTTAGGGATTACAAGAAGGAACCTAGATCTCACCTTCACTTTGATACCACCTGACACAAGGAGGACTCTGACAAAAGGGGCCCAAGGCACTCCCAACTCTCCAAGCCTTTTTGCAGAATAACTCAGAAGAAACAACATAGAAAGGGAGAGAAGAAACAACAAAAATTTATATTATTTCATCAAACTGATTACATGCTAGGCTATATGGCCTTCCTAGTTTCGGCCATATACATTCATATCTTTACAAGATAATATTCATACATGTGAGGTCACAGACCTACCATCTGAATCTTCTAACACTATCTTCGACATCCTCATTCCTGCCCAATCTAAGAATAGAAAACCATATATATATATATATATATATATATATATATATATATATATATATATATGTGAGTCCACCAAAGAGGTCGGTTCTCATATCCTAAAGATCCAACATAGGAAACAAAAAATACCTAGATTTAGGTCCACGTACATCCCAATGAGAGATCCAAAAATTAATTACAGTATAGAAATTAAATGTAGAAGTCAGCAAGAAGATCCAACATCAAAAACACAACTTGGTAAGAAAGCCAACTGAGCACAGAGACCAGTCGGTCAAAATCCACCGAGTAACCAAATAACTATCGAGAACCATCGGTAAAGAAGATAGAAACAAGTAAGAACCCAAGTGGAGAAAAACAAGTCTTCAACTAAGTAAACAAAAGTAATTACCAAGCACTTTACTGAGTAGCCTTCAACAAGCTACCGAACCAAAGAAAACATATTTTTGGTTGATCATGATTGCCAAAGAACCCAAGATGCTCCTGCATCATTTTACCTATCTATGTCATTGCTTCCCTTTTCACCCTATACATTTTTGGTGAGCTTGAATCTTCTCAAATTAAATTGATATTGGTATTTATATCATTTTGCATGATTTAATTTTACATCATTACTTACTTTTCATTTTGGTGGTTAGATCTAGATATACTTTGCATGCTCTACACTACATCTTTAGATCTACTTGTTATTTTCTTTACTTAAATTTCATCTCTTTCAAATTTTTTAATTGCATTAGATCTATCCTTTATTTCATTTCCTTTGTGCATGAGTGTCATTACATTGAGTCCTACTTATAGCATTCCAATTAGGAGAATCCATAGAATTATGGGTTATTTTGATCCCAAGTCCTCTATTTTTCTTAGGAATCTTGACGAGACAAACATGCCTCCTAATGACATTAATCCCATCATTGATAAAAACTCTTCCGACTCTTCTCATTATGAATATGATTCTTTAAGAGTCCCTCCTATGCAAGTTCAAAAAATTTCTCATGACTTTGAAAAATTTGAGCAAAGGTTAAGACAAAACAAATCTGATCCAAAAGTTATATCCATTATAGAGGGATCAAGGAAGATTATTCATAATGATGAACATGGTGTTAATATCCAGCATAGTATCTCTTATCTCATTGAAAATAATATTATTCTCAAGATCTAGGTTTCATCCCACCTGTTAGTATTATTAGATCCAAGATTACTGAGAGGGTGGGGGGGGGGGGGGGGGGGGANTGAATCAATAATCTAACAAATTAAAATTCTCATAAAACATTCAAGAACTTGCATCAATTAACATCCATTACATGAATATACAAAAAAATTAAGATAAACATACACAACCATGCAACACAATAAAAGAAATATATTTCTCATGGAAACCCAACTGGGAAAACCACATGTGGGGATGACACCCAAAAATAATTTTGCACTCTTCTGAAGTACCTCTGATTAAGAGCTTACAAATGCTTGAATAAGAGAAAGACCCTATTAGGGGCCACCTGGTTTATGGATTTACCTCTATCCCTGTTAGGATCTTTACCTTGTTAGGAGTAACCCTGTCAAGGGATTTCAAACCCTAATTAAAGATTCACTTGGTTAAAGGATTTAACAATCAAACCTGCTAGGGTCTACCCAGTTAGGGGATTTATTTTGATGAAACTGTTAGGAATACATAAGTGAAAGTGGTCTGAGAAAATAAAATTCCTCCACTTCTAGTATATATCTAGTTCAATCTCAATCTCTTCTTTATATGCAGACTATCCAAAACCTAGGATCGCACAAATAAATTCATGATCTTTCTCTTCCACACACACTTCTCATGATACATAAAAATGATATATAAAAAGTTTTACAACTTAAGGCAGAAAAACAACCTTAATTACAATTGAATTTCATCTCAAATTTTCCAAAATTTATTTCCAAAACCAAATCCATCGATAAAAATATTTGTTTGATCATCAATACAAACCACACATCAATTTGACGAAGAAAAATCAAACCAAAATAGACTTTCCAATGTTCTTGAACAACTAAAAAATTTAATCATAACGATCCTAAAAATGCCAACTCATCAATCCATGTTGATCTACAATGTCACTACGATCCCTGGAACACATAACTACTTACCACAACATGATACATTATCGCCGATTTAGGATCTGACTCATTGTTCTAAGAACTTTTACTTTTCACTGAATGATTTTTTGTCCATTGAAACTCAGTCTTCGAGTCACCAATCATGATACGTTCATAAAAAAAACCCCACAACATAGTCAAGATAACATATTATGAACCACAACACATGAATCCAAACCTATTTGACACAATCATCTAAACATTCCTCCTTGGCTACATCATGGCCTTCTTGTTGACCTGGTAACCTTTAATAAATCATAAGTCACACCATACATATGATAATCATGTGTGATCATACATGAAACATCAAGATCTATCACTTAGTCTTCCATTCTGACCACACATGCCAACTCTTACCAGAACTCTGGATCCAAACTTTTGAACATTCATTAGCATAACATGCACACTGTCAACCAACAAAAACTAAGTTGACATCAATGACAACATCATAAATGATCAACCTATTATCAGAAACATACTATAACATGCTGAACTTATCTCTGCATTAGTTATGCCAAATATCTCCCCCTTTGGAAATGACGACAATACTAAAAATACCAGGAAAATATCTAGATACCAAAAATTATCCCCCTTAGCTATTACATCTTTATAGTTCTTTGTTCCTGATCTCTGGTTCTCTCCTCCTTTTTTGGTCATAGTTTCTCTCTCCTTTTATTGATTCTTCTCCCTCTTTGACAAAAATACCAAAGGTGCAATATGTCCAAGTCTTCATCTTCTGCAATTGTCTTCATCTCTTTCCAAGTTCTCCCCCTAAGGAGTAGTCCCCTGAACATCAATCCACAGTGAAAGATATGGAAATAAATCCATTGGATTTATGCACCAACAACATCTTAGTTATTTTCAGGTAGGGGCATAAACCCTAGCTTACCTCTATGGTACTCAAAAGTATCCTTAGGTAGTGACTTTGTGAAGATATCTACTATCTACTACTTTGTTGGTACATATTCTAACTTCACCTCCTTCTCCTACACTTTCTCTCTCAGCAAGTGATACTTAATTGCAATGTTCTTAGTCTTGGAATGCATTAGTGGATTCTTAGAAATATTTATTGCACTTGTATTGTCACAAAAATAGTTACTGGTCCAGTCACCTTTTAATTGACACCTTCAAGAATCTACTTCATCCATGAAATTTTTGTACAATTTATAGTTGCTTCTACATACTCTTCTTTTGTAGTAGATCGTGAGATACACTTTTGCTTCTTTATTGTCCAAGATACAAGCCTTTCACCTAGAAAGAATGTGTGACCACTTGTGCTCTTTCTATCATCAACATTTCCTACCATATCTACATCAGTAAACACACTCAAAGAGAAATCACCATCATGAGCATACCACAGACCATAGTTAATTGTCTGAATATCCTTGGGATTTTGTCAAAATATGGACACTATTCCAACCACTTGAGAAGTATCTAGTCTACTATGAACAACATAATACAACTTACCAATCATAGAACTATACAAATTAGCATCTACAACATAAAATTCATCATCCTTAGATAATTTACATCATGTTACCATGGGGATTCCAACCGGTTTGGAGTCATCCGTACCAAAAGTCTTGAGTACTTCTTTCACATATTTGGAATGAGTGATATATATCCACCATTCTTTAATTTTGAAACCTGTAATCTAATAAAGAATCCGATCTTCCCAATTATTGACATTTCAAAATCCTTGTTCATTATTTTAGAAAATTCTGAACTCATCTCAACATTTCCTTGAAATATTATATCATCAATAAATACTTTAGCTATCAACAACTTATCTCCTTCAACTTTTAGGTACACATTACTATTATCACTTGTTCTATTAAAATTGAGCTGACTAAGATAATAATGTAACATTTTGATTTCATACCATGCCCTTGGGGCTTATTTCAATCCATATAGTGCCTTTTGTAGCTTGCATACCATTTCCTTGTCCTTTGTCAGCGCAAAACCATCACGTTTTTCTATGTAGACCTCTTCTTCAATAATTCCATTCAAGAAAGCTGACTTGACATCCATTTGAAAAACTTTGAACTTCTTATAAGAAACATAAGTAAGTATAATTATTACCCCTTCCAATGTTTCCATTGGAGAAAAGGTCTCTCCATAGTCTATTCCTTCTTCTTGTGCATAGCCCTTACATACAAGACTTTCCTTATTTCTGATCACATCTCCATCTTCATTCAATTTGTTCCTAAAAACCCATTCGGTACCAATCACATTTTTATCCGTAGGTCTAGGAACAAGTGTCCTTGTATAATTCTTCTCAATTTGATCAAGTTCTTCCTCAGTAGCTCTTACCCAATCTTCATGCTTGGTTTCTTCCTTCAGTGTCTTAGGCTCTTAATTGTAAATCAAACAATTACTTTCTCTGATCTTTCTTCTAGTTAGAACACTTGCATTCTTATCTCCTAGAATATGATCAACAGAGTGATTCATCTTCACATACCTAGGTATCAACGGTTATGGTATATGAGTTTCTTCTTCTTCCAGTTGAATCACTTCTTCCACATTGTTTTTTTTTTCTGGTTCATGCACTTCGGTTCAATATACACAATCTCATGATCATCCTATATCACTTTCTTTCTTGAATCACCAGATTTCAGAGGCTAGTCGTCCACCTTTACATTTTTACCCTCAATCATTTTCTTAGTTCTCTTATTGAAACACTTATATGCTTTGATTTTAGTAGAATAACTAAAGAAAATACCTTCATCACTTTTTGGATCAAACTTTCCTAGGAAATCATCCCTCTTAATGTAACATCTACTACCAAAAAATTTGAAATATTTAACACAAGGTGAGTGATGATACCATAGCTCATAAGGTGTCTTATCAGTTCCTTTCTTTACTTGTACCCGGTGTAGTGTGTAGGAAGTAGTACTGATTGCTTCTCTCCAATAAATTTTAGGTACATCACCTTGAATCAACATTGTCCTTGTAGCATCCATAATAGTTATTTTATTTATCTTTGCAACACCATTTTGTTGTGGAGTCCCTGGTGCAGACATTTGTGTCTTGATTCTATTGTCTTCATAATACTTAACAAATAATGAATAAGTAAACTCACCTGCTCTATTAGACCTTAATCAGTTCAAATTCTTACCCAATTCCTTGTCAACCAGTGCCTTGAATTTTTTGAGTTTATGGAATTCATTAGATTCTCCTTCAATAAAGTTACCTGCATCATTCTAGAATAGTTATCGGTAAATAATATGAAATATCTATCGCCTAGATAACTTATCTGTCTCATAGGCCCACAAAGCTCAATATGCACCAAATCAAGTATTCTCTCAGATGAAAAAGAATTTCTTTTGAAATTAGAACTAGTTAACTTACCCAATTGACATTCTTTACACATTATGTTGTTTGGATTGAATAATTATGGCATCCTAACTATATTTGTCTTACTCACTTTTATCAAACTATCAAAATTTACATGACATAACCTTCTATTATATATCCAATTATATTCAACCTTTGCAACCAAACATCTATTCATAGTGTTATTTAGATGGAATAAATTACCTCTAGTCTGCCTATTGGTAGCAATCTCATCACTCGAGCTTCCAATTATTCTACTTATATCTCCTTTGAATTCCAGTATGTAACCTTTATCATTTAGCTAATCCACACTCAATAGATTATGTGGGTGATCCCACAATAGTGGGTTACACTTTTTCGGAGGAAGAAATTCCTCACGAATCTGCGAGGTGGGAGGATTTAGTCAGGTACTTTCAATAGAAAGTACCTAATTGTTTCGATCGAAACATTAATAGTTTCAATCGAAACTACCTTTTTTGCTTAGTTTCTATCGAAACTAACCTAGTTTCGATCGAAACTAAGTTAGTTTCGATCGAAACTAATTTAGTAAAGATTTTAGTGGCATTTTGACCCATATGCATGTTAAATGAAGAAAGTAATTTCGATCGAAACTAATTACTTTCGATCGAAAGTACTTTCTATCGAAAGTACTTTCTATCGAAACCCCCAAAATTGAGGCTATCTGCAAAGGCTAACAGAAATCTACAGTTTTCATGGATTCGGGGCTCAAGCGCGGGGCTCAAATGAAAGAATAGGGACACCTCCTTTTGCATCACACAAGTACTTTGAATGAGCTTTCTAACGAATATAGATTTGACAAATTTTGAATTAATTAGGTCTATGTTTTTTGACGTGCATCAGATGTAGGTTTTTAATCAAATATAAACTTCCAAGTTTCACGTTCAATGAAAAATAGTAGAAAATAGAATTTTTTTTTTGAAAAATAACAGTGCCCTCTGGTTTCGAGTCTTCTTTCTATCAAAAAAAAAAAAATTGAATTTCGATAAATACACAACAAGTCATCAGTTACGCAGTCAAGGTATGTCAAAATTACAGTTGACTCTACTTCAAACGTTCATAAAATATGAAATAATCATGATAATGTCATCAAACCAATTGCATGCCCTCCATATGGATGTTACAAAATCAAATTCAAAAGAACCACATTGATATCTATCTTAGAAAAAAAGTTATGTTGTACGAAGTCATTGTACCTTTTTGAAAAAGACATTTTCAGCAACATAGCAGTTTTAGTGGGAGAAAAAAAAAACCATTAAAATCAATTCAAAAAAAAATTAAAAAAATATATTTAGAATCTAGACAGAAAATCCTAAAAGACTCTAGTTTACTTCGTCTTCCGATTTCAAACAGTTTAACGACAATATGCATCCGAATGTGAAAGTTTTTCTCAAAATGTAGAGTTCAATGTCCGTTTAGGCAAAAAAGTGTAACCCACTATTGTGGTATCACCCATGTGTTAGACCATCCAAAAAATAAACATCATTTGTACTACCCTTACCATTCAAAGAAATAGTGCCTTTTCCTTTGACCAAACAATGTGTATTGTTACCGAACCTTACCACACCACCATCAAACCCATCAATCTTAATGGGCTTACACTTGTCACTAGTCATGTGATGTGAGCACCCACTATCTATAATTCATTCATCATTGTGTGCTATGTGAGAAACCAGTGCCTTTTCACCTTCTGATGGATCTTCTTTAACTATAGCAAATACAAACTCCTCTTCCTCATTATCTTCTATTTATTCATCGGTATTTCCTTAATCAAATGCAACATAGCATTTTTTATTCCCTTTTCCCTTAAACTTTCTAAACTTATCCTTTTGTTCACCATTAGGACATCTAGCAAAAATATGTCCAATCTTATTACATGTAAAAAATTTTAGTGGTAGCTTTCCTTTGTACTTACTAGGCACTCTAGGAAATCTCTTTTCTATTAGTGCTTCAAGCTCTCCTTGTTTCGTTTCATATTCCAAGATAGCTTCAAGTTCCCTAGTGTAACTTGACATGCAATAAGAATCACAACTTATTTAGTCACCTTTCCTTACTAGTACATTAGACACTAATGCATTAAAAGATGCCTTGACTCTTGGAATATTATTATCAAAGTTACTTAACTCAAATATAGTAAGCTTACCGATCAGTCCCTAGAGTAACACTGTCAAAAGTTCTCAACTCATTTATATAAAACACTCTAATGGCATAAGTAGGTAGTAAATTTTGCAACATTTTAGTTACCACATAATCTTCCTCAATAGTTCCATCAACACCTCTGATATCACCAACAACTTCTTTTATTCTTTGACCATATTGTGTAATGTTGTATCCTTCTACCATCTTCATGTCATCATACTTTCCTTTAACACTATCTTCCTTAGATTTTTTAACCTAAATATCTCCTCCAAAGATTAGTTTCAACTTTTCCCGAGCATCATAGGCAGTAACAATTCCACAAACATCAACATTTTTAATATCATATAAGGTACTTAAAATAGCTTCTTGTGCTTGAGTATTCTCATGTTGTTCCTTCATTTGATGTCCAGTGAGAGTTCTACTAGGAGTGGTATACATGTGTGTTACATGCATCCAGTATTGTGGTCTGATACCTTTTAGATATAACTTCACTTTGTCACTCCATACTAGGTAGTTGTCTTTAGTAAACTTGGAAGGTTCCTTCTTCGTCATTGAGTCTTTTCCTCAAGCTGTTAGGATTACCACAAAGAGGACCAAAGATCTGATACCAATTTTTAGTATTATTAGATCCAATATTACTGAGAGGGGGGGTGAGTGAATCACTAATCTAAGAAATTAAAATTTTCATAAACCATTCAACAACTTGCAACAATTAACAACCATTGCATGAATAAAAAACAACAAAGACACAAATCCACAACCATGCAACGCAATAAAAAAAATATTTTTCTCATAGAAAACCAACTGGGAAAAACCATGTGTGGGGATTACACCCACAAATAATTCTACACTCTTCTGAAGTATGCCCGGTTAAGAGCTTATCCTTGTTAGGAGCTTACAAATGCCTAGTTAAGAGAAAGACCCTTTTAGGAGCCACCTGGTTAAGGGATTTACCTATAGCCATGTTAGGAGTTTTACCCTATTAGGAGTAACCCTGTCAAGGGATTTCAAACCCTAATTAAAGAGTCGCCTTGTTAAAGGATTTACAAATCAAATCTGATAGGATCCCAGTTAAGGGATTCTGTTAGAGTATCTATTTATCTTTACTTATTAATTAGATCATGTTGATTTAATTATTAAGTTGTCTATGTACTCTATTTTCACTTAAGCTATCTCTTAGGTGCATATAATTAATATTTTATATTAATTATATTGCGCGACCTAGCTTTTACCTTTTTAGGGTTTCATTCACCTTTAAGGCTAAACTTTTGTAATTATTATTTTATAATCTTGGAATAGAATTTGCTCTCACTCCGCTGAGATTTTCCAAGTCTTTGTTTCTGTCTCTCTGGTTTCCTTTCAGCAACTGGTTATTTGCATGTAGGTGTTCTTGGCGATCTATGAAGTTGGATTTCTCAACTTCTACATGGTATCAGAGCTTCCCTGTTGTTGCCTGGTTTGAGGGTTTTTTGAAGCTGCAAGTTGCAGCCGAAAGCCATAGCTTCTCTAGGTCTTTTCCTTCATTTTGGAGGAGGCGCTATTTTCTGGAGCACTTTGAGCCAAAACAGACTCCACCATTACACTCAGAAGGCTCGGGAGAGTCAAAAATCATGTAAAGTTTGTTGTTTTTGGTTACAATGACCCCAGAGGAAAATTTTCTCCCTCCTAGGCCGTACGACACAAAAATTGAGACAAAAAAATAAAAAAAACTAATTTTTTAAGGGTTTTTAAGCCCTGCGCAGTGCAGCCGACGTGCAACTGGAACGACCACCACCACGCCACCCCGCTGCCACCTCGACCCGGCTCGTGCCTGGGCCCAGTCAGTGCGTCACCCACCAGTAACTGGAGCTGCCTCCATTGGCACTGCCGCCTGATCACCACCTTCGCCGGTGGCCTGTCACCACCGCCCGCCACCGGCACACACAGTGGTGATGTCATTACTGACATCACCCTATGGGACTTTTTTCTGGCGAATTTTTGATCTTTTTCGGCGACGAAAATTTTTTCCGGCAAGACAGGCATGCGATGGGCAGACGTCTGTCAATTTTTTCCCGGTGTCTATGATGGTCATTTGACCGTCAAAATTTTTCCCGTCACTGGTTTTTTCCAGTGAGCTCATTTTTGGAGGAGCAGTTGGTTTTTCGGTCGTAACTTGTGCATACAGTGTCCATTTTCAGAAAACAAAATATTGTCAGAAAGGTATTTCTGAGCTAGATGCAATGGTGTTGGTCTTGATTTCTAATCTAGCTATTTGGTCTCTTAACTTTGGTGTTGAAGTAGAGGCTTCTGTTTCCTCCATCTCTGCATCTGGCGTCTAGGTTTTCTTCTTGTTTTTTGTGCTTTCAGTAATTATTTCTTTGTTGTACGAGGGATAGAATTATACATTATGGGGGGTTGATTTTTCTTTCTATCATTTAAATTTAGAAACGATCCTTCTACTTCCATCTTCTTCTTCTCTCAATGTCAGACCCATCTGTGGCTCGGCTGACACCTCACAATTATCACACCTGGAAAGCACACAGGACCAGGCTACTCATTTCATGTGGCTTATGGTCATGTCTAGATAAAAACCAACCTATCCTACAACATCCTTTTGAGGTTCTTCAGCATAGGAACAAAATGGATGAAGCCATGGGTTTGATTGCACTGAACATCTCCGACAGTCTCCTTTTTCACCTGGATGGTTTGACAACTCCTAGGGCCATTTGGGGCAATTTTTTAGATTTTTTTGGCATAGTGAATGAGTTTTAGGCAGTATAGCTTGATGCAAAGCTAACCACTTTGACTCCTACTAGCTTTCCCACTATGGAGGACTTCTTGATGAAGTTCAAATCTTTGCACTCAGTTTTGCAGGGATGTAGGAGAAATAAGATAGATGATGAGTGTATCTTCCTGATACTCTCAAAGTTGAGAGGAAAGTATCAGATTTTTTCTTCTACTTTCTACTCCACCATGGATGCTTTGGGTACTAGACACACCATACCTTCATTCGAGACATTCTGTGATCGGTTGACATGGGAATAGGCAAAGATCCAACAGATGGATGCTTCTGGCTCTTCTAGCCAAGCATTGGTTGCTCAGTCTTCACAAGGGAAACCAAAATAGAAAGCCAAACCAAAGAAAGATTCAGTAGGCAATGATTATTCCTCCAAACGTACATAGAAAATTGATTCCAAACCTCCAGTTAAGCCTTCCAAGGGTAAATCTTCTTTGAAGTCTACTGAGTCTACCTCCAAGACTAAGAAGAAATCAGTTGAGACCTGCAGCTTTTTTGGAAAGGATGGACATCCTATTTCTAGGTGCTAGAAATGTTTGGAGGCTTTAGAGGAAGCCATGCAGGAGCATCACATTTTAGCTCCTCAGTACACATCCTCCCCTGTAGGGAAAGGTCATGCTCTTACTGCATGAGAAATGACTTCTAGGCCCACCTGGATTCTTGATTCCAGTGCCTCTCACCACATGACTCACACTCAGAAATTGGTCACCTCACTTGCTCCTTGTGCTACTTCACATATTGCTATTGGGAACTCATCTCATCTTTCAGTTTTGGGTTCTGGTTCTGTTGCATTAGCTGGGGGCTCTCTTCAGGATGTTCTTTTTGTCCCTGACATTTCAATGAACCTATTGTGTATCTATTAGATTTGCCACTATGGCTCTGGTAAGACAGTTGAGTTCTCACCACATGATGTGGTTATTCAGGACTTACATGATTCTGATATGATTGTGGCTATTGGGAGTGTTGACACTAAAACTCACCTATACAGATTTGATGGATTTGTGTCTTCTGCTGGCACAGGTTCCTATCTTATAGCACATGCAGATTGAGTGAGCAGACTTTGGAATGAGCATTTGGGCCATGTTAATTACACATATCTTTAGCAGATGAGCACACAGGCACTTATTCTTGGGCTTCCACCGATTACTTGCACTGATGGGGTTTGTTAGGGTTGTGTTCTTGGAAAACAACATAGGGATCCTTTTCCTCACGGATGAGCTACTTGTGCTTTGGCACCATTGGAGTTTATTCATAGTGACCTAATGTCATTTCGTACTCCTTTTTTTGGTGCCAGATATGTGCTTACTTTTATTGATGACTTCTCCAGGCGCACATGGGTGTACTTTTTTGAAGTACAAGTCTAATGTCTTTGATTCATTTTGAGTCTTTAAGACATTTGTGGAGAAGCAATCTGGTCTTTCTATTCGCTGGATACACACAGATAATGGGGGGAGTATGTAAACCAAGATTTTAGGGAGTTTTTATCTGAACATGGTCTTTAGCATTAGTTTTCAGTGCCCTACACCGATCATTAGAATGGTGTGGCAGAGAGAAAGAACATAACACTTTGGGAGATGGCTAATTGTATGATACAGTCTAGGTCCATGGATTTTTCTATTTGGGCCGAGGCAGTCAATTGTGCCAACTATACTTAGAATCAAATGCCTCACAAGGTAGTTCAACATATGACTCCTGAGGAGGCTTGGTCTCATGTCAAGCCTGATGTATCTTCATTCTGAGTTTTTGGTACTGAAGCATTGGCATTTGTGCTTGATGCTCAGAGGAGAGAAATGGAGTGGATGAGCTGATACCTCATTTTTTTTGGCTACTGCAAGGATGTTAAGGCATACAGGTTGTTTGAACCTTATTCCAGAGAGGTCCTATTTCAACGGGATGTCCAGTTTGATGAGCACCTTCCTGCAGTAGATACCCCACTTATAGAGTCTACTTCACTTACCACTACTCCCTCATCTCTTCCAGTTTCTTTTCTGGATGATGAGGATGATGATCTTTGTGATCCCCATTTACCTCCACCATAGGATCCTCCATCGATGCCTCGATGGGCTCGTGTTATAGTTGATGATGCAGGATCTCTAGCTGGTGACCCTTCCACTTCCTATCGCACTCGGTCTCATATTGTGGGTTCTAGTCTTTTGAGTCATGCTATTTGTGGTGATCCTCAGACATTTGTGGTAGTGACAGGACATATTGAGTGGGATAGTGCTATGGAGGAAGATTATTCTTCTTTGATGAAGAATCACACTTGGGATTTGTGTTCTCTTCCTAAGGGAAGAAAGTTAGTGTGATGCAAGTGGTTGTATCATACTAAGTTTGCTACTGATGGTTCTATTGATAAGTACAAGGCACATCTTATCGCAAAGGGTTTTTCACAGGTTGAGGGTATTGATTACATTGAGACATTTTCCCCTGTCGCCAAGATGAACTCTATTCACCTTGTCTTATCCCTCGCAGCTTCTCAGGGATGGCCCATTTTTCAGATGGATGTGAAGAGTGCATTCTTGCATGGTGATCTTACTAAGGAGATTTACATGGAGCAGCCTCAGGGATTTATGCAGGATTCCTCCTCAGTTTGCAAACTTCAGCGTTCTTTGTATGGTCTCAAACAGGCCCCTCAGGCTTGGTATGAGAAGATGGACTCCTTTCTACTTTCTATAGGATTCACACACTGTCATTCTGATCCTACAGTCTACATTCAATATCTTGAGGATAAGGTTTTGATCCTTGTGCTATATGTTGATGATCTTCTCATCATAGTTAGCTCATCTTCTATGATTCAGGATGTTTAGCGCACATTGATGGAGTAGTTTGAGATGACTGACCTTGGTCCATTACACTTCTTTCTGGGTCTACAGATTGTTCAGTCCCCTGCTAGGATCTTTATTTACTAGCAAAAGTATGCTCTTGACATGCTTCAGCACTTTGATATGCTTGATTGCAAGCCTGCTCCCACACCTTTTCATTCGGGTGTTACTTTTTCTACCTCTTGCACTTCACCTTTTGTGGATCCTACATTGTATCGGCAGTTGGTTGGCAATTTTTTATACCTGACACACACTTGTCCTGATCTCTCCTTTGTAGTTGGTCTAGTCTCTCAGTTCTCACATGAGCCTCATGAGAGTCATTGGCAAGCTGCCTAGTGTATTTTGAGATACATTTAGGGCACACTTATGTATGGCATTCATTACACATCAGGGGCTCCTCACATTGTTGGCTTCACTGACTTAGATTGGGCTGGTGATGTTGATGATCGAAAGTCTACTTCTAGCTTTGATTTTTGTCTTGGCTCTGGTCCTATCACATGGTCATGCAAGAAGAAGAATGCTCATGCACTTTCATCTACAGAGGCTGAGTACAGAGAAACAGTCCATGCTAGTCAGGAGATTCTATGGCTTTGATAGTTGATGACTGAGTTTGGCTTTCCTCCTGATTGTCCCATTGTTCTGTGGTGCGATAATAAAAGTGCTATTCACATTTCTTGCAACCCGGTGGAGCATCAACACACTAAACACATTGAGCTTCATATGCATTTCATCCATCAGTAGATTCAGGATGGTGTTCTCACTTTGGAGTACATTCCCATTGACGTGCAGGTTGCTGACATCTTCACCAAACCTTTTGCATCTCCGCGCTATCTTCAGTTGCGTTCTATGCTTGGGGTGATGGAATTTGTCCTTGGGGGGTCTTTTTGAGGCCTTCCTTCATGTTTTTTTCAACATGTTTGTTTTATCTCTTTTTGGAGAGGGGATTTTCCCACTGGGTTTTCTCCTTTATCTCTGATTCATAGAGATTTCCTTGTATTGGGTACCTGATCAGGCCTTGTTGCCAGGACCCTCTTTTCCTACTTTCATAGCTGTACTAGGTTAGCTTACCTCCTAAGCTTTGCTTAAGGGGGGGTGTTAGAGTATCTATTTCTCTTCACTTATTAATTAGATCATGTTGACTTAATTATTAAGTTGTCTATGTACTCTATTTTCACTTATGCTATCTCTTAGGTGCATATAATTAATATTTTATATTAATTATATTGCGCAAGCTAGATTTTACCTTTTTAGTGTTTCGTTCACCTTTAAGGTTGAACTTTTATAATTATTGTTTTATAATCTTGGAATAGAATTTTCTCTCACTCCGCTAAGATTTTCCAAGTCTTTGCTTCTGTCTCTCTGGTTTCCTTTCAGCAACAAGTTATTTGCATGCAGGTGTTCTTGGTGATCTGTGAAGTTGGATTTCTCAACTTCTACAGATTCATCTTGATGAAACTATTACGAATCAAAAAGTGAAAGTGATATGAGAAAATAGAAATCCTCCTCTGCTAGTACAAATCCAATTCAAGCTCAATCTCTCCTTTACATGCAAATTATCCAGACCCTACGATCACATAATTGCATTCACGATCTTTCTCTTCCATACACACTTCTCATAATACATCAAAATGATATATTGAATGTTTTACAAATTAAGGTGGACAAAAAACCTTAATTAAATTCAAATTTCATCTCAAATCCACCAAAACATATTACAAAAACCAAATGCATCGATAACAAGATCTGTCCAATCGCCAATACAAACCACACATTGATTTGACAAACAAAAATCAAACCACAACACTTTCCAATATTCTTGCACAACTTCAAGAAATTCAATCACAACGATCCTAAAAATACCATCTCATAAATCCATGTCAATCAAAAATGTCACTACAATCCATGGACACATAACTACTTACCACAACATGATACACCATCATTGATTGAGGACGTGACTGATTGTTCTAAGAACTTCTTCTACTTTTGATTGAACCATCTTCTGTCCATTGAAAATCGGTCTTCCAACCACAAATCATGATGTGGTCACAACAAAACACCCAGAACATAGTCAAGATAACATATCCTAAACCACAACACCTAAATACAAACCTATTTACCACAATCATCAAATTATTCCTCCTTGGCTAAATCATGTTCTTCTTATTGACTTTTCAACCTTCAATCAATCATAAGTCACACCATACATATGATAAACCTATGTGATCATAAATACAAAATCTAAAGACATCACTTAGTCTTCCATTATGATCAAACATGCCAACTCTTACCACAGCTCTGGATCCAACCTCTTGAACATTCATGAGCATAATAGGCACATTGCCAACCAACAAACACAAAGTCGACATCAACGAAAACATCATAATTGATCAATCTATCATTATATCTACATCAAACACATACCATAAGATAATCAACTTATCTCTGCATCATTTATGCCAACACCACCAACTACTATTATTAAGACCTCCATGCCCATCTCTACCTTTATTCCTAGTGTATCCACTCATTCTTCACCTATCATAACAACTTCCATTCAAAATCTAAACCCTACACATGTGAACATTCCTAATCTTATTATTTAAATTGTTCCTTCAAGTTTTCCATGATCTCTTTACCTCCCTCCATGCACCTTTACAATAGTTTTCATTTTTCATACTCCATTTTTTCTTCCATTTCTCATAATGTTCCAAATATTTCACACATATCTCCTACCACTCTTTCAACTTATTCTACTATTAATACCTTGGCTCAAATTTTCTTTCTTTAAAAAAAATTTCTTCCATGACGTAATCCAAGTTCAACATCCCTACTTATGAAATTTCTAGTCCTTTTCCTTGGATATTATACATTTTGTCATCCCTCAATACATGAAGACTCCTCATCTTGAGACATATAATGTTAAAGGTGGTCTTTTGACCAACATCAAAAAATTTCAATCCTTTTGTAGTGATTTATCTCATGATCATAGGCTCATGACTAAGTTGTTTACTGGAACCTTTTGAGATAAGGCCTTGCAATGATATTTTTCTTTGCCTTCATATTCTATTGACTCGTTTCAAAATCTTGCTAATGCTTTCATCCAACAATTTCAAAACAATATTGGTTCTAAGATATCTTTGACTAATTTAATGCATTGTAAATAAGTTGTTAAAGAAAAAATGACCGATTTCATTCATAAATTTAAGCATTTTCATGCTCAAATTTATTATCTTGTGCCTAATATCGATGTGCAACGTATTTTAATTTCTAATTTACAAAATCACATTAGAGGTAAAAATTTTCTTTCTAAATTTTCTTCTTTTACTTAATTATGTGAAGTGCTTCATAATTATCAGCTTTAGGTGAGTTAGTTTGAGAGCACCACTAAAATGGCTTCAGTTGATAAGAGTGATGTTGCATCCTATAAAAATTTTTAGAAACCAAATAACTTCATCAAAGTCAATAATTCATTCAACAACGTTGATAAGCAAGTGGTAGTATTTGTTATCTCTTTGGATATTTTGTTGTCATTAGTTAAGAAAAAGTCTTATGAGTCAGAAGAGTTAATCAGTGAAAAGGAGAAAGTAAATATTTAACCAGTCAATAATGTATACCAAGAAAGCCAATAAAGTCAGTAAGGATACAAAAAAGCTAAATACACTACATCAAGAGTCTACAATTACCGAACATCGAGCGCATACTGTAAGGAAACTCAGGTGCGGAAACAGCTTCCTACACTAATCTCTAAAGGAAAGTATTGTGCAAATTCTTTTAAATCCTTACAATTTCAGATTTGTTAACTACTTTAACAAATATATTGCAACCATAGACCATGCATATAGAAAATAGAGAATGACACAATGATTTACCCTGGGGAAAACCTTTCGGTAAAAAACCTCAGCACTCCAAAACTTGCAGAATGTATTATCTTCAACACAATGGTTACAACACACTTGCAATGCAAGTTCTTTCAGGAGACAATCGACACACACAGACAAATCCAGTAGCACCAGATTATACCAATAATACACTCTTTTCATATCATCTAATGTAACCCTAAAAAATGCTTATATCATTGTGCTTTCCTTTTTAGGGCAACTCCCAAAGATAGTCGTATTAGGGTTTTACCATTCTCTGAGAAAAGAGGAACCCTAAATTTTTTTTCAGGGTGGTGCCCCGAACCCCACGGTTGGGATCAAGGATTGGAAGAGTGTATAGTACTCAACTTTATCAGTTGCCACCTGTCATTGCATGTCTTCACCTGTCATTGAAATCTCCTAGAAATAGCTCTTACATGTCATAAGAATCCATCATAACCATTTTAACCATGATCTCCTTACACACAATTCAAGATGCTGATACATCAAGTGGAGTGACACATCAACATGCCAACTAGACATGTACACTCACACTTAATTACATTATTTGCAAGCAATACATTTTACAAAAAAAATAATAAGAATAGGAATTATCCAAGGCTGAGACACCTTATTCCTAACATCCTCCCACTTGTCGAACACCTTGTAAGAGCAATAGGAACATAACATGAACTAGCCACTATAGGCCAAAAGGCCCATAGAATCCGAATACCATCTGAACTTCACAGTGCCCACTGGTTTTGTTAATGCATCTGCAACATTCTTCACAGTATCTACCTTCTCGAAATTTACCTTTCCATCTTCCACCATATCTCTCACAAAGTGAAACTGCACATCAATGTGCTTCGTTCTGGCATGGAAAGTTGGATTCTTCACAAGGCAAATAGCGCTCTAACTGTCACACCAAATAGTAATCTATTATGCATCAACACCAACATCAAACACAATCTCCTAAGGCAGATGGCTTCCTTACAAGCATGAGTAGCAGCCATGTACTCAGCTTTTGTAGTGGACAAAGCAACCATAGGTTGTCGCTTACTCATCCAACTGATGACACCACCAAACATAGTGAACACATAAGCACTGGTGGATCTCCTGCTGTTAATATCACTTGCCCAAACTGAATCCACAAACCCACAAATACAAACTGAATGTGGAGATCCAGAAGAGTTACCATGGTAACATATGGAGTAATCTGATGTACCCCTCAAATATCTGAATACTCACTTAACTGTATCCCAATGTACCCGTCCAGGGTTAGCCATAAACTGACTCAGGACTCCCACTACTTAGGCAATGTCTGGTCTAGTACAGACCATAGCATACATAAGACTGCCAACTACACTAGCATAAGGTACTCTACTCATGTCCTCCACCTCACTAGGAGATTTTGGACAATCATCTACAAATAACTTTGTT
>MU225967.1:1123692-1133936 GCA_018584345.1 Thuja plicata | reverse complement strand
TATGTTAAATTTGGTAATGATGCACCATGTCTTGTTAAAGGGAAAGGATCAATTAACTTGACTGACAAGATCAGATGTGATAATGTATATTGGGTTGATGATCTTAATTATAATTTATTGAGTGTTGCACAACTGAATACTTTTGGTTATAGAGTTTAATTCCATCACAAGAAGGCAAAGATCTATGATGCTACAGGAGAACTAGTTGGAAGTGGTGAGAAAACAAAAGTTAACTTGTTTTATCTAGATTTAGCTGATGAGACATGCTTGTTTGCACAATGTAATGATGTTTGGTTATGGCATAAAAGGTTGTTTCATGTAAACTTTGATAACTTGGTAAGCATAAGAAAATTGAAAAAGGTTAGAGGGTTGCCTAAGTTAAAGAAACCCGAAAATGCAATGTGTAAGCAATGTCAATTGGGAAAGATGACTAAATCTAGTTTTAAGAGAAAGACTCATACTTCTGAGGAATTACTAGAATTAGTTCATACTAACCTTTGTGGTCGCATTGGTGATACAATTTACTATGGAGATAGATATTTCATTCTATTGGTTGATGATTACTCAAGAATGATGACTGTTATGTTTCTTAAAGAAAAATCTGATGCATTCTAGTTATTTAAATGGTACTTGGGAAAAGTTGAAAAAGAGAGGTAAAAGTCTAAAATGTTTGAGATCTGATAGAGGAGGTGAGTTTATTTCTAATGAGTATAAAAGGTTTTGCAATGATCGAGGGATAAAAAGATAGATGTCTGCACCTAGAACACCACCACAGAATGATATTGCTGAGAGAAGAAACCAATCTATCATGGACTGTGCTAGTACAATAATGATGGAGAAAAATGTTGCACAAAAATATTGGAGAGAAGATGTAAGTACAACAGTCTATACCCTAAACATAGTACAAGTAAATTAAGGTACTACTACTACACCTTATGAGCTTTGGTATGGATATGCACCTAATATAAAATATTTCAGAGTTTTTGGAAGCAAATGTTTCATACTAAAGGATAACAGGAATGGAAAAATTGATGCTAAAGGTGAGGAAGGCATATTTATTGGTTACTCAACTAAGAGAAAAGCATATAAATTTTGAATCCTAACATGAAAAAAATTGTGGAAAGTGCAAATGTTAGAATTGATGAGTATGCCGAAATAAATGAAGCTGAAAGCACACAAGAACCTGAGAGTTACAAATCATTTGTCTATATGGATGAGGAAGATTATAATACATTACCTAAAACTAAGAATGAGGTTGTTGAGCAATAGATAGCACCTGCCGAATCATAGAATGAGGATGTCGGGCAATAGGAGGTAATTGTCAAGCTATCTGATGGAGATGTCGAGTCATAGAATCAACCTAAATTGAACGTGAATGATCAAACTGAAGCAGAAAGAAAACCTACTCTAGAAAAGTATGTGAGGAGGCACCGCAAACTTGATCAAATCATAGGATGGAAGGATTTTTCTGTTATGACAAGAAGCAAGTTGAGAGATGGTACATTCTTGTTATGTGAATTTGATCCTAAAACAGTAAAAGATGCCTTAGACAATGAAGACTAGTTACAAGCCATGAATGAAGAAATTGAACAAATTGAGAAGAATAAGACTTGGAAACTTGTACCTAGGTTGAAGGAAAAAAATGTAATTGGTACTAAGTGGGTATTCAGGAATGAGCTGAATGAATATGGAGAGGTAACAAGAAATAAAGATAGAATAGTATGCAAAGGTTATGCACAAGAGGAAGGAATTGATTATGGAGAAACATTCACTCCAGTTGCAAGATTGGAGGGAGTAAGAACATTACTTGCATATGTAGCCAACAGAGGTTTTAAAGTTTATCAGATGGATGTGAAGTCAGCATTCCTAAATGGAATATTAAAAGAAGAAGTGTACATTGAACAAGCTTATGGATTTGTAGACCCAAATAAGAGGAATATGGTTTGCAAATTACACAAAGCACTATATGGATTGAAGAAAGCACCAAGAGCATGGTATGAGAGATTGTACAATTACTTGATAAAGATTGGATTTGCAAGAACCAATGACAACAAAAATCTGTGTTTGAAGATAGAGTAGTGTAAAGGTACTTTATTAGCTGAAATTTTTGTTGATGACATTGTATTTAGTGGAAAAGATGTGTTATGCCAAGCATTTGCAAAAGAGATGCAAACTAAATTTGAAATGTCTATGTTTGGTGAGATAAAAAAAAATGTTTGCTTACAAATATATCAGATGAAGAATGGTATCTATATTATCAATCAAAATATGTTAGGAGATACTAAAAACTTTTGGAATGGAAGATTCAAAACCAGTGAGTACACCCATGGCTACTGGATAGAAGTTAACAAAGAATGATGATACAAAAGAAGTGAATCAAACCCTTTATAGATAAATGATTAGAAAGTTGCAATATGTTGTACACAATAGACCTGATATTGCATTGGCTATTGGTATTGTTGCAAGATTTTCTGCCAATCCCAAAGAAACACATATGATGGCGGTAAAAAGAATTCTGAGATATTTGAAAGGAACATATGAATATGGTCTGTATTACAAAAGAAATGACAAGTTTGAACTCAGAGTTTATACTGATTTTGATTGGGCTGGAAATGTAGATGACAGGAAAATCACTACAGGAGGAGCATTTATTTTGGGAAAAATATTAGTTTCATGGACAAGAAAGAAATAGAATTACACCTCACAATCTATAGCTGAAGCCGAGTATGTGACAACAGTAGTCAATTGTTCTAATATTATGTGGTTGAAGATACTACTGAAAGATATGAAAGAGGAGATCACATAACCAGTTGTCATATATTGTGATAACATGAGTGCCATTAATATTTATAAGAACCCTGTGATGCACTCTAAGACAAAGCATATAGCTATCAAGTATCATTACTTGAGGGAGCTAGTTCAGAAAAAGGAAGTGAGACTAGAATATATGAATACTAAAGAACAGTTAGTAGACATATTTACAAAGGCACTACCCAAGGATGCTCATGAGTATCTGCGAGGTAAATTAGGTGTGATTCCCCTAACTGAGGCTAATTAGTTTAGACTGGTATTGTTGCATCAAATGTTATATTTAGAATATTTCTCACATTGATGCACAGGCAGTCACACTTTAGGATGCTGCCTAAAGCTGTGAAAGATAGACTTGAACAAAAAAGAGGATCAATCATAAGCAAGATGACAGGAACAACATGATACAAAGTTTTGAATAGAAGAATCTGCATGATGAAGATGTCATCATCTTTGGCATTGTTGTCAAAGAGGGAGAAATATACTGAGAAAGATAGAGGGAGAATTTTACTAAAAGAGGGAGAATTTACTATACTTAGAGAAAAAGGAAGAGAGAATGATAAATAGATTAAGAAACATAAAGATTTCAGTGTGATCATAGACACAGAGGGAGAAAAAGTTTTACAAGATGAGAATCAGAATGAAGATAAAGACAATAATGAAGATTTGTTCATATCAAGGAACACAGGCAGAATTTTTGGATTGCATGGTAACTATGGTTGGAAAATTATTGTTTTATTGTTTAGTGTTGCCATCAATGCCAAAGAGGGAGATTGTTGGAAAGCTACAATGGAAACAATTGTTTTTTTGTCATTGATGTCAAACCTTAACTGGTGAGGCTATTTCTATCTGCTTGAGTACCATATCTATTGATTGATGAAGGATAATTAACAAGAAGACCGAGTGGAATGGTTGAGTCATGGGAAATCACAAGGGTACTTGATCAGTTGGCACATTGGCAAAGTAATGAGTTGTTTATCTTTCGATGACAGTTTACTGTAAACAGTGTATTCTAAGAGAATTCGGTGATGACTGAGCACTGGTAAATAGCTGAGGAAAAAAGTGGTGACCGAGAGTCAGTAAATTACAGAACAACACAGTGTTGTCCGAGTAACCGTATTTTGGTAATTGTTGAGATTTGAGATCTCTGGCCGACTTAGTTGATTTTATTGGGATATGTAAAGTTAAGTAAGGATAAGCTTGATTGATCCACACTATTCAAATGCATGGGTAACCGTAATTAATGCATGGGTCAAAGATTCAATTAGTGATTGCTTTGGAGAAATAAATTAAATGTAATGATGGAAAGATCTGTTGGATCTTACCTAACCTAAGATCTACGATCTTGATTAAGCGGAAAAATATTTATCTAACCTAGAGGAAGAGGTATATGATAACCTCAAGGGGTTATTCATGTAGTATGTAGTGTATGCAAGAGGATTTCATAGTTAATTGACTAATTGGCATGATATAAGTAGAGAAGGCTGAGCAGAGAAGCAGAGAGTTTCATAAGTGATTGCTTGATGGATTTCCAAGTAGATCTGAAGATTGAAATGAAGATGGAGGCCACTCAGTGAATTAGCATTAGAGCTGAATTGGATTTGGATTTATAAAGTAAGTTGTATGTATCAGATCACACCTACTGATTACTTTCTAACCATTGTATCAGTCAAAATCCTTTAACCAAGTTGACCTAACAGTCATTGTATAAATCCTTTTAGCAAGGTGACATTCAGGTGGAATGTTCTAAGTCCTCTAACAAGGCCACTCCTGATAGGGTGATAAATCCTTTAACCAGGTCACATTTAGCAATGTGTTTTGTAACCTTTAACAGGGTTGGCTCCTAATAGAGCTAACTTCAGAAGAGTGAAAAATTGATAGCATGTTATTGGTGGTTTTTCCCATATTGGGTTTCCACGTTAAATACTAGTGTCAACTTGTGTGAATATCTATGTTGTGTTTTACTGTTAAGTTTCTACAAGATGATTACATCATAACAGTAAACTGCATATGTATGTTGTTGTTTTATGTTATTGCTGCCGAGAAGATCTGAGTTGTTCAAATTGGTATAAAGTTTAAATGGGAACATCTAGATCTGAGGATAACTGATTCACCCCCCCTCTCAGTTATTTTGAATTCATTCTAACAGTGACACCTATTGAACTTGCAGATAAGCTACCAGAGGAACTCTACAAAAAAATTGATCCATGATGGAAGTATGCAATTAATGCAGAGAAAGAGATGAGGGAGAGCTATCTTGTGCATACTATTCCCAACCTAGCACCATCTGAGATTCAAGAAGCATTGAAGAAACATTCAAAGAAATTTCTAGTAAAAGGAAGAGCCTCGAGGATAATGAATGGAGTCCTACAATCAATAGAGAAGAATAATTCTAGAAAATGGAAAGAAATATATCATATAGATGACACTATCAAACAAGAAACTAAGAAGAATCAAGGTAATACAATCACTTATCGGGTAAAGGAAAGCACATTCCAAGTAGATCCTATTGATCTAACCATTGATAATGTAGAATTAATCATTCAAGATGCATCAGAGGATATTGATCCTGCAAAGGAGTTGTCAAAGGATGAAGATTTAATGGATGTGCAAGTACCAAACACCCAATATATTGATGTAGATGTTGCACCATTTCAAAGTACTAATCCCATATTGATACAAGTACAAATTTATTATACTATTCAGATTGGTACTATTGAAGTTGCACAAGATATGAGAACTGAGCCACTAGTTGACACAGGAAAATAAAATGTTGATAAGCCAGAGGCTAATAAGATTGAACATATGAAGGATACTAAGTTGGAACCTCCAACCAAAACTGAAGGATAGAAGCAAAATACATCGATGACTGAAACATCAAATGCTCAGAATGTTCACAACACACAAGATACAAAAAATAAATGTTGCAGGAATAAAATATAAAAGAGAAGGATGTAGAGAAAGAATAAACAAAACAACATGAGGAACTTAAAGCAAATGAAATTATATTCGGTCACCATACCGAGTCACCAGATGCAACAATGTCATCATGTTCTAAATTCTCTACTAGAGAGAGAAGACTGATTAAGAAAAAGAAGAGGAAACATGTTATTGATTTAAGTAAGCTAGTCATAATACCACTTGGAGACCCTAATAGGATGAAGCCCAAGGAATTTTGCATTTACACAAAACTTGTTTCTCAAAAGACTAAGTAGGACAAACTATTGCCGAAGAAGAAAAAGGTAGATATATTGGAAGATTTCAAAGAAGTTTTCCAGGAGATTAAACCTGAAGTTAATATTGATGAGTATGAGACCTTGCTAGACCAATTTGGAAATCTAGTCCAACAAATCAAAGGAACGAACAAAGACATGACTGACTGCATGTTAAAGATTCACAAGGCATCTATAGAGAAGAAATTGATTGACCTACTGTAAAATATTGTTATAGAAAAGGTAACTATTTATGAGTTATGTTCCAAAGTTTAAGAACACTCGCAATCCATCATTTCATTGTTTCATAAATTTTTTATTCTTTCTAACCTTACCGAGGACATTAAGAAGAAGGAAATAAATATTGAAAAATAGCTGACCGAGCAACTTACAAAGATAAATATCGAGCCTGGAGAAATACAAACCTACTACTCATAGATACAGGAACTCATGGTATTTCATCTCTCATTGAGATAGGAGGAAGAAAAGCTAAGATTAGAGTTTCTTGAATTGCAAGCACTGATAATTCCCTATATGCAATCAATGTAGATACATCTGAAGAAAGGAAAAGAACTAGAAAGGTTTCCAGAGGTCAGCACCCTGGATACTATAGTTTATCTATTGACATAAATAAATGAACACATTGTGATATTACACAATCCCTGAGACACTCAGAAGACTATACTAGATGGAATACAACAAAGGTATATGCACATTTTATATATATAAGTTTTACTGTTGAGATTTTTTTATAAAAAAAGGAGGATATATAGATAAATAGAGAGTTAGATATAGATCTCTGAAAATAAAAAAAGCAAATAGAGTCAATACAAAATAATAAAAAATAATATATGTGAAAATGCAAAAAAGAGGAGAAGAGTTGTACATATTTTGTATAGAGTAACATCCGAGGGGGGGTTACTAGTTTTGATGACTTTGAGGTTTTTGTCAAAATGCCCAACTAATGTCAAAGGGGGAGATTATTGTTTTTATGGATTATTTTTTTTCATTAGTTAAGGCAAAGTCATATGAGTCAGAAGAGTCAATTAGTGAAAAAGAGAAAGTAAATATTTAACTACTTGGTAATGTACACTGAGAAAGCCAGTGAAGTCGGTAAAGCACGCAATAGAGCTAAAGACACTACACTAAAAGTATACAGTTACCAAACACCAAGTGTATATGAAGTACATTGAGTTGACACTTACCAAGTACTAAAGATTAAGTTAACCGAGTAAAGAGAAGTTACTGATGAACTATAATTGATTGAATGTTTGAAGATGTTAAGTTGATGATCATGCAAGACATTAAACCAGTCAATGTATTGTATTGTCATTGATGTCAACTTGATATAATCTGTATGGTCATGGCCATACTGCCAAAGACTTCAAAGAACCAATGAATCAAAGGCTATGCTATCAGTAATGCATATAAGTCAATTATTCACAAAATGATTGTATACACCGATGGAGTGCACACCGATGGATAGAGTAAAAGAGCAAAGTCATAGTGTTACCCAAAGAGGAAATGCACATCATTATCGATGACAAAAGTCACAGTGTTTCTTGATGAGAAAAGAACAAAGTAACCCGACGGATAGAATTACAGTGTTGCCCAACAGACGAAGATCCTGAAGACAACTGAAGTCACACAGTTATCATCGATGACTAACTGAAGTGTTGACCGACAGAACAGAGAGTTTAGAAATGAAAAAATGCTTAGCTATCAAGAGCTAAAAATAGACTTAATTGATACTTATCATTTTTTTAATCAACAAGATAAAGCCGATTATAAGTAAAGGATTTAAAGTTGTTTTGTCCAGTTGGCAAGAAGATCTCTACGAGATAAAACTAGAGTTTTTCTTTAAATCTAATTGGAAAGAATTGTGGATCATGGCAAGAATCAAGAAAGCCAAGAAATGGTGAATCATGTCTATAAAGAGACAAACCCAATTCATTACTAATTGTGGGGTGAACAAGAGAAAAGAGAATAGATGTTGAAGAGATTCTGAAGGAGAAGAAAGTCTTCATTCAGACCTGACCAACAAGCTGAGGAAAGAGCTAGATTCTATAGACATTGATGAACAATGAAACAACATCACAGAGAAGAACAGTGTGGAGAAAAGGTATTGAATTGATTATATTGATTAGATAGGTAATGCACTTACAATAGATTTGAAAATCTACAATTCAAGTTGTATGTGTGAACATATCACTTTAATGTTTCAGTTTAACCTTTGAAGCATCAAGTCTCTTAACCGAGCGAGACTTAAACGTCTTTTACAATTGAGAGACATCCCAAGGAGTATCAAAATGTTTGATCATAGAAAGTAGAATTGGATATGCCTGACACCTATTGATAGGCCAAGTGAGTGTTTGATCAAGGATGGTAGCATTAGATGCCAGATACTAAGTGAAAAAATATCTTTTAAATCCTCTAACAAGGTCACACCTAATAGTGTGTTTGTAATCTTTAATAGGGTTGGCTCTTAACCAAGCTCACTTCAGAAGAGTGAAAATTTGGGTTACCGGTCCCAATAGTTTTTCCCTTAACAGGGTTTCCACATTAAAAATCCATGTCTTATGTTTTTATGTTTCATTACTTTATTGTTTTGCATCTCACATAAGATATTTTGGATTGATCGGTATACTCTAGTTATTTACCGTGTTTTGGTAAATAGAAAGACTGCTTATTGGTAATCATACAGAAGAAAGTTTTACAAAGCATTCCGACAAGTAGTAATTGGTTAAAATTATTTCAAGGCATTCATCTTGTAGGATTGAATATAACTAGAGGCTCAAAAGTGGTAATAAGTTTTAAAGGGTTGATTTAAGGATTAATTTTTGAGGCCACTAATTCACCACCCCCTCTCAGTTATTACTAAAAATTGGTTTCAGAGCTTTTGTTCTTAGAAGGAAGGTTTCAATACCTAAGATAAAGATCACAAGATGAACAGACGAGATGTGCCCAAGTTGAACAAAGACAATTTTGCTTCATGGCAAAGTAGAATAAGACTCCACTTATCAAGTATTGTGAATGATGTTACTCAATACTTAGATACTGAATATGTGTTTCCCATAGGAGCACCCACAGTTGAACAAATGAGAGAGAAGCATGAACACAACTGCATGATGATAGATCTTTCTTCATCACTCTCCGATGTTGAATTTGAAGATGTCAAAACATGAAAAATTTCAAAGCAGATGTGGGACAAATTGATGCTTGTACATGGTGGTGATAAAAATGTTTTGAGAGCCAAGGAAAAAAGCCTTAGAGGAAAGTTTGATGATCTCAAAATGAAAGAAGGTGAAACCATCACATAGTACAACACAAGAATCAAAGAGGTAGTCAATGCAATCTGAGGAGTTGGAGGTGTACTAGAAGAAGATACAGTGGTAAGTAAAATTTTGAGAACCTTACTCCCTACTTATGCTATTACAGTATCTTCCATACAAGAAATGAGAGCAGTAGAAAATAGAAATGTTACTCTAGATAGTTTGATTGGAAGACTGATTTCATTTGAGATGAACAACTTTGATAATAGTGTCTTACCAAATATAGAGTCTGCATTCAAATCTTCTTTGAGAATAAGTAAATCAAGTCATAAACACACTATGAGAAAAGATAGTGATAGTGAAAGTGAAGAAGAAGATCTTGATGAAATTGAAACACTTATGGCTAGAGGAATGCAGAGAGGCAAAGGTAAATACAAAGGTAAATTATCACTTGTTTGTTTTAATTGTAAAGAGATTGGACACTTTGCTGCAAGATGTCCTAACAGAAGAAAAGATGACAGAAGTAATGACAGGTCATTTGAAAAGAAGTATGACAAAGGTGATTACAGAAGCAACCGACAATCAGAGAGAAGAGATATTCGAGACTACAAGGACAAAGGAAAGAAGGCCATTTACCTAGAAAAATGCAAAGATGATGATAGTGACACCGAATTTGATGAATCCATTAAGATGGTGTATGTGGCAGTAAAAGATGATTCAGATGATGATGAAGAAAGGTATGTAGAAACTGCACTCATATCTAAAGTTAGTAAAAATGATGTCTGGATCATAGATAGTTGCTGCACTCACCATATGACTAGTGAGAAACAAAAGTTTGAGACTTTTGAATACTATAATGGTGGTTCAGTAAGAATGGGTAATGACACACCTTGTCCAGTTGAAGGTAGAGGAACTATAATGTTGAATAACCTGATAAAATGTGAAAATGCTT
>MU225967.1:1111143-1123642 GCA_018584345.1 Thuja plicata | reverse complement strand
CAAAAGTTTGAGACTTTTGAATACTATAATGGTGGTTCAGTAAGAATGGGTAATGACACACCTTGTCCAGTTGAAGGTAGAGGAACTATAATGTTGAATAACCTGATAAAATGTGAAAATGCTTATTAGGTGAAAGGATTGGTTTATAATCTATTGAGTGTTTCTCAGTTAAATAATTTAGGTCATAGAGTAGCATTTGAAAATAAGAAGGCAAAGATCTTCAATGAATCAGGAAATCTGATTGGAACCAGTGAGCAGACAAAAGGTAACTTATTCTATTTGAATGATACTGACACCACTTTTTTAATGGCTAGAAACGAAGACATATGGTTGTGGCACAAAATATTGTGTCATGTGAACTTTGACAACATGATAAAGATAAGGAAAAAGAGAAATGTAAGAGGCTTACCGACGATGACCAAGCCTGACAATATCATGTGTAAGAATTGTCAAAAAGGTAAGATGACAAAGTCTAGTTTCAAAAGAAAAACCCATACATCTGATGCCATTCTAGAATTAGTCCATACTGATCTATTTGGAGCTATGAGGAAAAATATTTATTATGGTGATAGATATTTTATTCTCTTTGTTGATGATTACTCTAGAATGATGACAATAATGTTTCTAAAAGAGAAATCTGAAGCATTCAAGATGTTTAAATGGTACAAAGAAATGGTAGAGAAAAAAAGTGGTAAAGAATTGAAATGCTTAAGATTAGATAGAGGAAGGGAATTTATTTTAGATGAATTCACTAACTTTTGTAATGATCATAGAATCAAAAGACAAGTCTCTACACCAAGAACACCACAACAAAATGGAATTGTTGAAAGAAGGAACAGATCCATAGTTGATTGTGCAAGGAAACTGATGATAGAGAAAGGGAACACCCAAATCTTCTGGAGGGAAGCTGTCAGTACTATTGTTTACACATTGAATAGAGTATAATTGAATAAAGACAACAAGAAGACACCTTATGAGCTATGGTATGGATACACACCCACTGTAAGTTACTTCAAAAATGTTGGTAGTCAATGTTATATCTTAAAGGATGATAGAAATGGAAAAATTGATTCCAAGAGTGATGAAGGAATATTTCTAGGGTATTCCACCAAGAGCAAGGCTTATAAATGTCTCAATAAAGCCTCTAACAAAATTTTTGAAAGAGAAAATGTAAAGATAGATTAATTTGCAGAGAAGAATGAAAAGGATAGTGCAAAAGAACTAGATGAATACAACATGTTTGTTTAAAATGAAGAACCTGAAACTCTACCCAACCAACTATGTGGAGCTCCCGAGCAACAGATCATTGCACTCGAGCATCAGGCTGCAAATACCAACAATCAGGATATTGCTCTAGATGATGCACAAAGTGATGGAGAATAGAATGAAGGACAAAATGATGATCAAGATGATAAACAAAGATCTAAACCTGTACTTTCCAAATATGTTAGAAGGAACCATCCATAGAACTAGATCATTGGAGATATAAAGGCTAGTATGAGAACCGGAAGTAAGTTTCTGAACACAAGATGTATTATTTGTGATTATGAGCCAAAATCTGTCAATGCTGCACTTGATAATGATGAATGGATTATTGCTATGAATGATGAAATTGAAAAAAAAAAGACATGGACAATTGTACTGAGACCAAATGACAAGAATGTCATTGGGAAAAAATGGATATTCAGGAATAAACTGAATGAGAATGGAGAAGTCACCAGAAATAAAGCAAGACTAGTATGCAAGGGGTATGCACAAGAAGGGATTGACTATGGAGAGACCTTTGCACCCGTTGCTAGGCTAGAAGGACTAAGAATATTACTTGCTTATGTTGCATGTAAAGGATTCAAGGTATATCAAATGGATGTCAAGTCTGCATCCCTAAATGGAATACTTGAAGAAGAGGTATACATTGAGAAACCAGAAGGGTTTGTTGATCCAGACAAGAGGGACATGGTATGCAGACTACACAAATCCTTGTATGGATTTAAACAAGCACCCCAATCTTGGTATGAAAGACTTCATTCCTATCTTATAAGTATTGGATTTGTAAGGACTAGTGAAAACAATAATCTTTATTTAAAGGAAGATACTAATGCTAACATTTTGATTGCTGAGATATTTGTTGATGACATCATATTTGGAGGCAATGATATGTTTTGCAAATCATTTTCAAATGAAAAGAGAAAAGAGTTTGAGATGTCTATGTTTGGAGAGATCAAGTTCTTCTTGGTATGCAGATCATGCAACAAGATGAAGGTATTTTCATTACACAATTCAAATACATCAAAGAAGTACTGAAAATATTCAAGATGGAAGATTCCAAACCAGTTGGAACACTGATGACAATTGGATGTAAGATAACAAAGGAGAACAAGTCATCAGAGGTAAATCAGACTTTGTACAAATCAATGATTGGAAAACTCATGTATGTTGTACATACTAGACCATATATTGCACATGTAGTAGGAATAGTTGCAAGATTTTCTACTAATCCCAGGGAATCACATATGACTGTTATGAAAAGAATCCTAAGATATCTGAAGAATACTGAGGAATATGGCTTATGGTATAGAAGAGAAGGCAAATTTGAACTTAAGGTCTTTATCGACACTGATTGGGCTGGAAATATTGATGACCAGAAGATGACAACTTGAGGAGAATCCTTTATGGGTGACAGACTTGTCACATGGATCAACAAGAAGCAAGGATGCATCTCTCAGTCTACTGCAAAAGCAGAGTATGTTGTTGCTGCTACAAAGTGCTCAAATATTGCATGGATCAAATAGTTACTGGAAGGTATGCATATGAAAATTCTTGAACCAGTAATTATCTATTATGATAATACAAGTGTGATAAAAATTTCCAAGAATCCAGTCATGCATGCTAAAACAAAGCATATTGCCATCAAGTATCATTATTTAAGAGAACAAGTTCAAGCAAAGGAGGTGATACTTGAGTATGTGCAATCTAAGGAACAATTAGCTTATATCTTCACCAAGCCACTACCCAAGGATGCATTTGAGTACTTGAGAAAGAGACTAGGAGTTAGACTCTTGTCTACTGGTCAGTAAAATGACTAGAAGGCTACATCAGCCTACATATTATCAGAAAATCAGTCATGTTGATGCAAGTAGAGAGATGGAATTCAAAGATAAATCTATACACATCAAGGTATTTATCTACTCCGAGCACCAGAGTTATTATATTAACTGATGGATTGGGAAATTCAAGGAGTATATTATGGATAGAAAGGATTTGTTTGGCATTACTGTCAAAAATATTTGTTTGGAATTGTTGTCAAAGGGAGAGATTATATCCATTATCACATCATCTATGGGAGAGATTATACTTCAGGGAGAGATTATATCCATGAGAAATATTATATCAGGGAGAGATTATATCCATCAAATTATCCAGCGGGAGAGATATAACAAGAAAGGGAGAGTACATACAAATGAAGAGAATTGCTGACAAGATACATCAAAAGAAAGGAGAACAATCAAAGGGAGAGAGTTTAACATAGTGAGAGAACACATCACATCAAGAATAAAATCTAATATTATTTGAGCTTATCGAGGATCAGATATTTGTATCAGTTATAGTACATAAGATTGGTATTTTGATGAAATTCAACTGTTATATTTCATATTGTATTAGTAATAATATAGTGTGATAATGTAGTGTGTTTCCATCAATGCTAAAGGGAGAGATTGATGAACTATAACTGATTAAATATTTGAAAATGTTAAGTTGATGATCATGCAAGGCATTAAATCAATTAATGTATTGTATTGTCATTGATGTCAGCTTGATATAATCTATATGGTCATGGACATACTGCCAAAGACTTCAAAGAATCGATGAATCAAAGGCTATGCTATCAATAATGCATATAAGTCAAGTATTCACTAAGTGACTGTATACACTGAAAGAGTGCACACCGACAGACAAAGTAAAAGAGAAAACTCACAGTGTTACCCGATGAGAAAAATCATAGCATTACTGACAAGAAAAGTCACAGTATTGCCTGACAAGAAAATCACAGAGTAACCCGACAGATAGAATTACATTGTTTCCCGATGGATGGAGATCCTGAAGACAACTAAAGTCACACCTACAGAATAGTCAGTTATCATCGATGAATAACTAAAGTGTTGACCGACAAAACAAAGAGTTCAGAAACAACAAAATGCTTAGCTGTCAAGAGCTAAAAATAGACTTAATTGATACTTATCATTGTTTTAATCAACGAGATAAAGCCAAGGATAAGTAAAGGATTTAAAGTTGCTTTGTCCAGTTGGAAAGAAGATCTCTATGAGATAAAATTAGAGTTTTTCTTTAAATCTAATTGGCAATAATTGTGGATTAGGCCAAGAATAAAAAAAAGCCAAGAAATGGTGAATCATGTCTATAAAGAGACAAACCCAATTCATTACGAATTGTGGGGTGAACAAGAGAAAAGATAATAGATGATGAAGAGATTCTGAAGGAGAATAAAATCTTCATTCAGACTTGAGCAACAAGCTGAGGAAAGAGCTAGATTCTACAGACACCGATGAACAGTGAAACAACATCACAGAGCAGAATAGTGTGGAGCAAAGGTATTGAATTAATTATATTTATCAGAGAGGTAATGCACTTACAATAGATCTGAAAATCTGCAATTCAAGTTGTATGTGTGAATAGATCAGTTTAATTTTTTAGTTTAACCATTGAAGCATCAACTCTCTTAACCGAGCAGGACTTAAAAGTCTTTTACAATTGAGATACATTCCAAGGAGTATCAAAAATTTTGATCGTAGAAAGTAGCATTGGATATGCCCGATACCTATTGATAGGTCAAGTGAGTGTTTGATCAAGGATGGTAGCATTAGATTATAGATACTAAGTGACAAACTATCTTTTAAATCCTCTAACAAGGTCACACCTAACAATGTGTTTGTAACCTTTAACAAGGTTGGCTCTTAACCAAGCTCACTTCAGAAGAGTGAAAAGTTTGGGTACCGGTCCTAGTGGTTTTTCCCTTAATAGGGTTTCCACATTAAAAATCCATGTGTTATGTGTTTATGTTTCATTACTTTATTGTTTTTCATCTCACATAATATATTTTGGATTGATCAATATATTCTAGTTATCTACTATGTTTCGGTAAATAGAAAGACTGCTTATCGGTAATCATATAGAAGAAAGTTTTACAGAGCATTCCAACAAGTTGTAATTGGTTAAAATTATTTCAAGGCATTCATCTTGTAGGACTGAATATAACTAGAGGCTCAAAAGTGGTAATAATTTTTAAAGGGTTGATTTAAGGATTAATTTTTGAGGCCACTGATTCACCCCCCGCCCCTCTTAGTTATTACTAACAGTTACTATACCGAGTTAATTAATTGATTGTAGCACAATAAGGATGCATTTAATGAATTAACACAACATTAATTGTGATTCTACAACAAACAAAGATCATTTTTTTACAAGATCAATGATTGAATTAATTCAAAGAGAAGATCTGAGAAGTAGATTAAGCGGTTAATGAAAGTTTGTTATTTCCAAGAAAAACATCAAGTATCGAGGTAAAGTGACACAGTCATTGAGTGGAAAAGAAGATCTAACAATTAAAAAAAATCATAATGCAATTAATGCATAAGATTAAAAGGCATTAAATCTTATATTTAAAGGATGATTTATAGAGTGGAGAGAGAGAGAGAGAGAAGGCTGATATTTTTAGTGAAAGTAAAAGGAGTTATTTAAAGAAAAAAGATCAGAGCAGAGAGCACTGAGTAGATATCTAGCTACAACAAATTAAATCTAAGAAGTGTTACAGTTTAAGATTGAGGTAACACAAATTTCAGAGCACAAAGAGTATGATCAACATTTGTTTTGATGCAATATAGAAGACATTGTTAAGTTGTTGATACTATTGTATTGAGAGCTAGAAATCCCAATACTGGGTAGATCTTAATGAATCTGATGTTTGTAAAACCTTTAAAAGGGTACATCTCTAGGTGTAGAGATTGTAAAATCCTCTAACCAGGTAGACCTAACAAGACTTTGTATACTCTTAACCAGCTAAGCTATCAAAATGGCTATACATTGTAAGCTCTAACCGAGCACTCCTTATACTTCAGTTAGTGAAGGTTGTGGGTATCATCCCCACCACAATTTTGTCCTCTAACCAAGGATTTATGCATAAAAAAAATCATGGAGTTATGAGTTCATTTACTTGAATGTTTTGATGTTATGTTTTATGAGTTTTATATTAGTTTTACTTCAAGTTATTGAATTTGGTAAACAACAATAGCAGTATATGGTTATAGGTACTTTCAATTATAAAAGTTTTCATGGTACTGATTCACCCCTCCCCTCTCAGTCCCAAATTTCCATAGTCATTCCAATAGTAGCATCCAAAGGTGTGGCTACTTTTCCATGTATTTTTAAACCATCTCATTATTACTCATATTTATGAATCTTTTCATAATGTGATGTTGAAATTAATTAATACTGAAGTGTTAACTCTTCCTCCTATTAAACCAATTGACACATATAAACCTTTTCCCAAACACTCTGATCAAAAACCTTTTTTTCAATATCATCGTCAACCTGGTCATGATACTGAGAAGTGATTCCATTTGAAATCTATTATTCAATACCTCATTGATTCTAATACTATATATGTTGAGGCTTTTAATGGTTAGAAAACAAATCTGTGACACCTCCCAACCAAAATTTTCATATTTATACCAATCCCTTGCCATCTCATTCGACCAATAATGGTTAGTGTTATACCCAATCTTTTCCTTCTTATACCCATGTTGTCAACTACGATGATAAGTGTGTTGAAGATAATAATGTTTTTAACCTTATTGATCAAATCGAACCTAAACAAAAACCCAAACCTGAGATTTGCATTATCTTTGACCCTAGTAAGACAATTAAAGCACCTGATGGTCATCTTTACAACATTGCAAAGGTTAACGATCTTTATTCTTGTGGTGTCCTCATTGACCCTAAATGCATGATGAATGTAATAATTGATGAAGATTGTTTCAATAGATGGTTGCAACATGATGTTTATGAAAATATGATGTTATGATCTAAAATTACTGGTTTCCTTTATCCAACCCATAGTTTGATCACTTTTCTTATAGAGGTTGGTGTTAAAAATTTAGATGTCATCTTCATTGTCATCCCAACTTTTGATTAGTTTCAATTCAAAATTTGTCTTTCTTGGCTTACCTCCATGAAATCTATAGCCTCTCCTACCTATAAGTTTTTGAAATTTCATCACAATGGATAAATCATGATTGTTAATCATATTCTCTATTATCCTTCCATACCTCAAGAGTCTATTGACCTTGATTTCTTTTGGCATTCTATGCCTCAACAAACTCAAGCCCGACGAGATAATCTCTTTCGATCATATTAGAAATACAAGATCCAAAATATATTTGAGCTTAGAAATCCTAAGGATGTTCCATATCCTTTCCCTAGACATAGAATTCTCCCTACACCACCAACACCTCCTATATATGCTTCTGTTATACCTCATCTATATTATAAATATTTTTCTAATGCTATCTCTCAACCTAGTGAGGTTCTTTCTATTCTACTTCCTAAGGAGGAAAAGGACCTCATGTTGATTGATCCCGAACGAAACCCAATTTCTAGCATAATCAAGCATAACCATTATACTAATGATCATCACCATAAACGTCATGCTAGATCCCATCAACATGTTTCCCAAAACCTTTATTTACCTAAAACATGTATTGATGCTTTGATTCCCTTTTATCATCCCATGCATAGCCCAAAGGGGGAAATAACTTGAACAAGATGAAATTGAATAAACATGATAATTCTATTCATATCTTGGATTCTATTACAATTAATTTGGATGAAGAAGATACTCTTGATGATTTTTCTTTTGATGTTCCTAATGAAACTAAAAATAATATCCATGCTAATGATGTTTACAATATTTATGATCTTATTGATGACATTCATGATTTACCAGCTATGTTTTCACAACAATTATCTATTAGTCCTAGCAGTGAGGAAAGTGACCCATCTTTGCAACATGGTCCTATTTTGGAACTGGCTATTGTTCCCTCTACCATTCTATATATTTATCCTCTTGTGTGTTTACCACCTTCCCTAAACACTACAAACAAAGATGGGGGGTAGGAAATATGCTTGAGTAGCTCATCTTGTGTGGTGGATTCTTTTTTGTTTGTTTGTTGTAATATGCCCCCCCCATGATATGCTACTTGATATATGTCCTATTTATATTTATTTAGACGACCCTTGTTTCTCAGTTGGTACAAGGTGATAAAGGAATCAAATTTTCATGATATTCCTCTATTTGTATCTCACTTCTTCTATATTGTGTTACATGTTATGTTGTGTATGTGCCACTATTCGTAAATCTAACTTTATGTTGTATGATTGGGGATGATACATAGCATTAGCTACCTATTATTTTTGGTCTCCATGATGCCGGCCCAAAAAGAATATCCTTTGTAACTCTTATATGAAATTCTTCCATTATGTTTGTAGTTCTTCTACCTTTAAGAAATGATTAGATTTCATTTTAATATAATATCTCATGTTTTATCATATGATCATAATGACCCCAGAGTCAGTAGATCCCCTTTGTTATCTCTTTTTTCATGTGTTTATTTCCCTTGGTTTGTCCTTTCTTGGGGGGCATATCATAGTGTAAATATTTATTTTTGGGTGCATGTATGCTCTGTTAAATTCATTTGTCCCTTTAAGGCATTTAAAATCACTTTAAGGTGGGGGCATACACTTCTCTCCTTGTTTCACATTTTGCACACATCTACATAATGATTTAATGCAATATCTCTCTTAGGGATGGCTAAGGACACAATGCTTTCCTTGTGTTCATATTTTAATTGGATCGCTTAATAGATATAATTATTTCCTTAAGGACCGATCTTCCTTTCTTGTTCCCTATAGAGATGATACTTTCCTTAGGCTTGATCACCCTTATTATATCTCTTAATGGAGACAATGCTTTCCTTGATGTCTGATCTTCCTTTCTTGATCCCTATGGAGACAATACTTCCCTTGGGTCTGATCACCCTTATTGGATCCCTTATAAGAGACCATATTTTCCTTAAGGACTGATCCTCTTTGTTGGGTTGACTAGTATAACATAGATTTCTAGACCTTCAATGCCATATTTTGTAGCACTTTCTCTTTGTGTGATCCATAGTAAGGCAATATATTACTATATGGCAATATATTACTAGGATAGTGATCACGCCTCTCTCTTCTCTCTCTTATGAGAGATGCCTCTTTTATCTTGGGTTTAGATTTGTTGAAGACTTAAGTCACTTAGGGGCTTAATTTTTCTTTGTCTCCATGACCTTGGTAAGATTGTTCTTATGCATTGATCTACTTTACTATGAGCATGAGCTTGTCTCATACTAATTCTTAATTTATCATCCTAAAAATTTAGCACTCTTAATTGGATACTTTACTATGGCCTATCAGACCCCATTTTGGTGATTTTGATGTCTAAATGTCTGTTATGATTGATCCTAGAAACTTATCTCCCCCCTCCCCCCCCACTTCATTTTATCTATCTTGACATCCCCTCCAAATTCTAGCCCATTTCCCAAAGTAAAAAATGCCAATGTGATGCAGGAGCATATTGGGTCCTTGGAAATCCTACTCAACCAAAAAGATGTTTTCTTTTTCTTTTTTGTTTGTCTTCTGTTTCTCGGGTTTGTTTTTTACTGACAGACTTTGGTGATCTCTTTACCGACAGGTTTTATGATGCTTAGGTATACTTTTACCGACGGATTTTGGTGATCTCTTTACTGATGGGTTGTCTGATGCTTGGGTATGTCCATACCAACGGTTGTTGATTTTTGGTGATCATCCTCCCATGATGTTTATCCTGATCTGGCCAACTTCTACATTTAATTTTCATTGTTGAATTAATGTGGGGTCTCTCATTGGGATCTGTGTGGACCTAAATCTAGGTCTCTCTTGTGGATTTGAGTGTAGACCTCTTTGGTGGACTCTTGTATATATTCTTAGTTTAGGTAACAATCTTAGAGCAAGAAGGAAAATGTTTAGATATTGAGATCGAAGGTCTGAGATCTCTGTTATATAAAGATCATATTATAACTCATTGAATATATGGCCAAAACCGGGAAGGCCTTATAGCCTAGCATGTAATGATTTTGATCAATTAAATATAAAGGATCTGTGTTATTTCTTCTCTCACTATGTTGTTTGACTTCCGCATTGGTTCTGCAAGGTGGTTTAGTAGTTGGGAGTGCCTTTGGCCCCTTCTCCACTCCCTCCCTATGTCAGGTGGTATCAGAGCAGTGGTGAGATATAAGTTCCTTCTTGTAAACCCTAACCCTAGTTGGTATTGTTGTGGGGTAGAAGATTGCGATCTGACCTACAATTGCAAAGGGATTCAAGATGGTTTGTGGGAGAGGAAATGCAGATCCAGGTCTAGCTGATATGCTTAGATAGATGGCTGCTAGATTGAAAGCTATTGAGATAATGCAACATAGAGGAAGACATCTTGAAGATATTAGTGATGATGAAATTAAAGAGGTTCAAGGTGAAGCTACACCTGCAACTATGATGAATTACGAAGAAGAGCGATTCTTGAGAGATTTGACAAGTTTTAAATCACAACATCAGTTTAATCCTCCTGAGTATAGTGGAAAATTGGATTCTGATGAATTGATTGACTAGATAACTGAAATAGACAAGTACTTTAAATATGAGAATGTAGCAGAGGATAAGAAGGTGAAGATTGCAAGCACTAAGTTGAAAGGACATGCATCCTTATGGTGGGAACATCTGCAATTGGATCAGAAGAAGAAAGGTAAAGACAAAATCAAGGTATGGGAAAAGATGGTAAACAAATTGAAAGGAAAGTTTCTACCTTGTGATTATCAGATTAACCTAATTAGGCGAATATAAAGTTTGAAGCAGAAAGACAAATTAGTAAAAGACTACACTGTGGAATTCTATAGATTGGACATCAGATCTGGGTATGTTGAAGATGAAGTGGAAAGAGTAGCAAGATACCTGAATGGATTGAGAAGTTCCATACAAGATGAGATCAGTTTGGTCAAGATGGAAAGCATTGAGGAGACATATCAATTTTCCCTAAAAGTTGAGGAAAAGTTGAACAGAAGATATGAACAAAGACAAAGAGGCAGAGGTGGTAGATTCCCTAGAGGAAGAGGTAGATCTCATGGTTAAAATAGTAGATCTGAACCAGAAAAGTCAATTTCAAACACATCTCAAGAAAATGGAAAGACTGAATGGAAAGGTGGAAATTCATACCGAGGAAGAGGTAATTACTCCAGAGGTGGGTATAACAGAAAATTATTCCAAGTTACTTGTTATGATTGTGGTGAAGAAGGACATAAATCCATTGGATTGAAAAGGATAAGCAAGATCCTGTTAGGAAAAGTTTGTTCAAAACCAGATGTAGAGTTGCAGACAAATTTAGGAAGGTGATTGTTGACAGTGGAAGCTCAGAGAATCTGGCATCTGAGGAAATGGTTGCAAAGTTGCAATTGGAGAGGATGAAACATCTACAACCTATCAGATCTCATGGATCAAGGATGATCATACATTAATGGTGAGTGAACAATGTTTTGTGAATCTAAAAATTGGAAAGTATTATGATAAGGTGTTGTGTGATATTATGCCTATGGATTGCTATCATATTTTGTTGGGTAGACCTTGGAAATATGATAGACATGCTATACATGATGGGAGATTGAATAGATATTCTATTTGGGTTGATGGTAAGAAGCAAGTTTTGTTACCTTTGGTTGAAGAATCTGTTGGTGAGATATGTACATTTGTAAAAGTTTGTTTGATGGAAGGTAGATAGTTTGTTAAGGATTTGAAAATAAATGATATTTGTTATGCTTTGATTCCTAATAAACCAAGTAAGAGTATAGAAGATGAAATTCCTACATAAGTTGGAAAGTTGCTCACTGAGTACAAGGAAATAATTTTAGATAATGTACTTGATGGTTTTCCACCAATGAGAGATATCAGTCACTGTATGGGTATGATTCCTAGAGCTAGTTTACTGAACAAGGAACCACATCGGTTAACACCGACTGAGAATGAAGAGCTTAACCAAAAATTTCATGAATTTTTGAACAAAGGTTTGATACGAGAGAGTTTGAGTCCATGTGTATTACCAGTTGTATTGGTACCTAAGAAGAATGGGGAATGGAAAATGTGCACTGATTCCAGAGCAATTAACAAGATCACAGTGAAGTATAGGTTTCTGTTAAAATAATAACAAAAATAAGAGAGAGACAGGAAATTTTTTAATTCAATGAGTAGGAGATAGGAGATTTACCATGAATTAGCACAAAACCAGGAGCATTCACCAATGAGAAAAGCAACAAAGGAGACAATATTTTGAAGGGGGAAAAGCATGAAAAAACCCCTGTGATATAAGGAATGGGAA
>MU225967.1:1056315-1106317 GCA_018584345.1 Thuja plicata | reverse complement strand
GAAATAAGAGAGAGACAAGAAATTGTTTAATTCAATGAGCAGGAGATAGGAGATTTACCATGAATTAGCACAAAACCAGGAGCATTCACCAATGAGAAAAGCAACAAAGGAGACAATATTTTGAAGGGGGGAAAACATGAAAAAACCCCCATGATATAAGGAATGGGCAAAAATGCCAGAGAGAGAGAGAGAGAGAGAGAGAGAGCCAAGCTCATACAATAGTTTGAAAAGAGTGATTAACCTAACTAAATCTAGGAGAGAAGGAGAGACATCTCTTTAATAGAGATGTGAGAAAGGAGTTGCATGGTAACTCCCATATCTATGTATGCCACATTTCCATACTGTGTGCCACTTATGTTATTTCCTCTTAAGGAGGAATCTAAGGGATACCTTGGTTTATCCCATTTAAATAATACAACCAAGGGAAAAATAAAATACATAAAAAGAATTATCCTCACAAGAGGACAAAATAGGTGTAGGGATTCCATAGGAATCTCCTACTTACATAAAGCAAGTAAGGATTAAATTATAAAAATTTTCTATACCGAGAATGGATGACATAATGGATTGTTTGAGTGGAGAAAGATATTTTATCAAAATTGATTTGAAGAGTGGATATCATGAGATCAAAATTAGAGAAGGTGATGAATGGAAGACTACTTTCAAGACAAAGGAAGTTTTGTATGAGTGGTTGGTTATGCCTTTTGGTTTAACTAATTCACCGAGTACATTTATGAGGTTAATGAATGAAGCTTTGAAGAAATTATTGAATAAATGTGTGATTGTATACTTGGATGATATTCTCATATTCAGTAAGACTAGAGAAGAGAATTTGATGCACATAAGGAAAGTGTTGCAGAGATTGAAAGAGAAGTTGCTGATAAATCTGAAGAACTGTTCCTTCATGAAAGAAGAGCTTGTGTATTTGGGTTTTGTGATTTTAGTTGATGCTTTGAAGATGGATCCAAAGAAGGTTGAAGCTATATTGAGTTGTCCTACACCTGAAAATGTCACTAAGGTAATATCATTTCATGGATTGGCAAGTTTTTACAAAAAAATTATCAGAAATTTTAGTTCTATTTGTAATGCTATGACTGAGACAATGAGAGGAGAAAAAATAAAATTCAAATGGACACATAGAGTTGATAAGAGTTTTGAAGCTTTGAATTTGAAAGTTTCTGAATTACTTGTGTTAGCATTACTTGATTTCAATAAGGTATTTCAAGTTGAATGTGATGCAAGTGGAAGTGCAATTAGAGCTGTGTTGACTCAAGAAGGTAAACATGTTGCTTTCTTTAGTGACAAGTTGAATGACATAAAGAGGATATATTCTATTTAAGATCAAGATTTCTATTCTATTGTGCAAGCTATGAAGAAATGGAGACATTATTTGATGCCAAATGAATTTGTGTTGTATACTAATCATAAGGCTTTACAGTATTTGGGTAGTCAGAATAAATTGAATCAGAGACATATGAAATGGGTAGAATATTAGCAAAGTTTCAAATTTTTTATTAAGCATAAGAGTGGATTATCTAACCAAGTTTCTAGTGCATTGAGTAGAAGAAGATCTTTGTTGACTGAAATGAGAATTGAGGTTCTTAGTTTTGATGACATGAAGAATCTGTATGAAAGTGATCCTGATTTTTCAGAGCAGTGGAGAGTGTGCAGAGAACCAAATTCAAATCAATAAAGTAAGTATGAAGACTATTTCATTCAGGAAGATATGTTGTTCAAAGGTATTCAGTTGTGTATACCGAGAGGATCAATGAGAACTAATTTGATAAAGGAGAAACATAGCAGTGGATTGGCTGGACACTTTGGTATTGATAAGCCATTGAGTTTGCTGAAGGAGAGGTAATTTTGGCCTCGGTTGTATAAAGATGTTCAGAAATTTGTGAGAAGTTGTGGAGTTTGTCAAATTGCAAAAGGAGTAAGTCATAATACTGGTTTGTATACACCAATTACTATTCCTGAGAAACCTTGCAGTGATATCAGCATAGCTTTTGTTCTTGGCTTACCTAGGACAGAAAGAGGTAATGATTCCATATTTGTTGTTGTGGATAGATTCTCTAAGATGACACATTTTATACCATGTAAGAAAATATCAAATGCAGTACATATAATAGATCTTTTCTTTAAGCAGATTGTCATATTGCATGGGTTACCAAGGAGTATCATCTCTGACCGAGATAGTAAGTTTTGTTAGCTATTTTTGGAGAACACTTTGGAAGAAGTTGGATAGTAAGTTGAAGTTTAGTTCTACATTTCATCCACAGACTGATGGATAAACAGAGGTTGTAAACCAAAGTTTGGTTAATTTGTTGAGATGCTTAGCTGGAGACACATGAAGTAGTTGGGATTTGATGTTGGCACAAGAAGAATTTGCATACAACCTTTCAGTGAATAGAAGTACTAGAAAGACACCTTTTGAGATTGTTCATGGCACACAACTAAGAGGTATATCAGATTTGAGAGATATTGTTGGAGAAGAGAAATGAAGTGCAGAAGTAGAAGAATTTGTTGAGTTCATGAAGACATTGCATGAAGATGTAAAACAAAAGCTGGAGAAAAGCAATCTGAAGTACAAAGATAGTGCAGACAGATCAAGAAGACATAACACATTTAAATTTGGTGATGCAGTAATGGTTCATCTGAAGAAAGTAAGATTTCCTATTGGAACATATGGTAAACTGAAGATGAATAAATTTGGTCCTTGCAAAATACTGAGAAGATTTGACAGTGGAAATGCTTATGAAGTTGAATTACTTGATGACATACGTATATCACCTATATTAAATATTTTGGACTTATGTGAGTATCATAAACTTGATGAAGAAGTGACATTAACAAGTGATTATCCTAAGAAGCAGATAGAGGAAGTTGAAAATATTTTGAAACAGAGAATCGACATAAGTACAAGAGGAAAGGAATACATGGAATATCTGGTAAAGTGGAAGAACATACCGATTGAGGACTCGTCTTAGATTTCTAAATCTATGTTGGATTCATTTTAGGTTGGACCTGATACATGATATGGGGAATCATTCTTGTAACCCCAGGTGTCTGATGCAGGAGCTTCTTGGGTCCTTGGCAATCCTGCTCAACCAAAAAGATGTTTACTTTTTCTTTGTAGTTTGTCTTCTGTTGCTCGGGTTCGTGCTTTACAATTGGATTTCAATGATCTCTTTACCAAAAAAATTTCTGATGCTCGGGTATGCTTTTACCAACAAATTTTGGTGATCTCTTTACTGATGGGTTGTCTGATGCTCGGGTATGTCCTTACCAACGGTTGCTGAATTTTGGTGATCATCCTCCCGTGATGTTTATCTTGATCTGGCCGACTTCTACATTTAATTTTTGTTTCTGAATTAATGTGGGGTCTCTCATTGGGATATTTATGGACCTAAATCTAGGTCTCTCTTATATATTTTAATTCCGACCTCTTTGGTGGACTCTTGTATATATTCTTTTGTATATTCTTAGTTTAGGTAATAATCTTAGAGCAAGAAGGCAAATGTTTAGATATTGAGATCGAAGGTTTAAGATCTCTATTGTTTGAATATCATATTTTAATTCATTGAATATATGGCTGAAAATGGGAAGGCCTCATATCCTGACATGTATTGATTTTGATCAATTAAATATAAAGGATCTCTATTGCTTCTTCTCTCACTATGTTGTTTAACTTCCGCATTGGTTCTGCAAGGTGGTTTAGTAATTGGGAGTGCCTTTGGCCCCTTCTCCACACCCTCTTTTCATCACAATGACATATTTTCCCTGGGATAAAATGCCAATGGTGACCTGTCCCTAGGGAAAAATTCCAATCATGACCTTTCCTAGGGAGTTGGGGCCCCAATTTGGCCTAGGGACCGATATTAGGGTATTAGCGGGAATTTTGATTTTCTAGTTGGCTGGGATCATTTTTAATTTTGAAATGATAGATTAATTATAAAAATATATTATCTCTCCTCATGTTAAATATTATAACCATACTCAAGCATTTTACAAATCTAGTTATCAAGGCTTTGAAGCAATCAAGAGCAATTGAGCATTTGGATTCAATATTTGAAAGCAAGCATCCAAAATCAAGATCTTCAAGTCTCCAATTCTTCAAGATCATTCAAGTCAAAGACAATATTATCTAATTGATGCATTTTTGTCTCCCATGATGGCCAATTATTTGAATTATCTATCAAGCAATAAGATTCTTCCTTCATTTTCCTTCTCTCTCCTTCATTTCAAGCAATTTTCAAGCACACCAACATTCAAGATCTAGGAGTGGAATTCATAAATCTATGCATTTGAGAGGGAATCCTTGATTATACATCACATTCCAAGGTCATATCTTTGGATTTCAAGCACATTTCAAGCATCTTCATGGGTATGGGTGATTTCCACATTCATCCATGAGGGTTTATGCAAGGTAAATCTACCATTTTCCTTTTTACACACTTTCCTTTATGAAATCTCTTTCCATTTTTAAGGTTGATTCATAAAAAGGGATTTGACCAAGGAAAACCCATTTATACATCCTTTTCCCAAATTTATTTGTGCACAAGAACATGTTGTTGAGCTACTGGATTAGAATCAGAAAGATCAAACATAGTCGGAAAGAACACTGAAGACATTCATAATGGAAGATTCAAAACCATTCAGTACACCTATGGTCACATGATGCAAATTGACAAAAGATGATAAGACAACTGAGATAAATCAAACATTGTACATATATATGATTGGAAAATTGATGTATGTTGTACACACAAGACCAAATATTGCACACACAGTTGGAATTGTAGCAAGATTCTCTGCTAATCCTAAAGAGTCACATATGACTGTTGTAAAGAGAATTTTTAGATACTTGAAGAACATTGAAGATAATGGATTGTGGTACAAGAAAGAAGGAAAGTTTGAACTAAAAGTTTACACAGATGCTGATTGGGATGGGAACATTGATGATAGAAACAACACTACTAGTGGAGCATTCTTTGTGGGAGAAAGATTAGTTACTTGGATCAGTAAGAAGCAAGGATGCATATCCTAGTCAACTGAAAAAGAAGAATATGCTGCTTCTGCTGCAAATTGTTTGAACATTGCATGGATAAAACAAATTTTGAAAGGTATGAATGAAGAGATCAGTGACCCAGTGATAATTTATTGTGATAATACTAGTGCTATTAACATTTCTAAGTAGTGCTATTAAAATTTCTAAGAACCATGTGATGCATGCAAAACAAAGCATATATCTATAAAGTATCACTACTTGAGGGAACAAGTGCAAGAAAAATAAGTGACACTGGAATATGTAAAATCAAAAGAACAACTAGCTGACATATTCACTAAACCCTTAACAAAGGATACATTTGAGTACTTGAGGAATAAAATAGGGGTCTGCCCCTTGTCTATTAGTCACTAAGATGACTAGGAGGTTGCATACATCTACATTTTATTAGAACATCAATAATATTGATGCAAACTGAGAACTGGACTAAACATTGCATATCAGTACATTCAAGCTACTTTATCTAAACTGAAAATGAGAGATATTTTTGGCTACTGAAGAGATGTATATTTTCTTTTTGGCATTGCTATCAAAGGGAGAGAAGATTCAATGAAATATCTATCCACTAAAAGGGAAAAAAGGAGAAAAGAGAAAGGGAGAGAAATGAAATATCTATCCATTAATTAAGGGAGAGAAGATTCAAGAACAGAAGAGGCAAATCTACAAGGAGAGTCTGTGTGGTGAGTTTTAATGTTGTGTAGTGATTAAACATATTATATGTATAAGCTAGGGAGAGCTAAAACATTTTGCATATAGTTGTAGAATAGAAGTCTGGTATTCTATGGCATTTTCATATTGCATATTTCATATTGTGTTTCCATCAATGCCAAAGGGATAGGTTGATGGACTACAACTAATTGAATGTTTGAAGTCATTGATTTGATGATCAACCGAGTTACTAATATGATGATAGACATTAATCATTTAATATATTGTCATTGATGTCATCTTGTTTTGATTATCATTGTGCTTACAAACATCTATTATGGATTAAAGATCTGGAACATACAAAGTTTATGTAGTCGGTAACTGAAGAGTTCTGTGTAGACCAACTTAGAACATTGGACACCGAGTAAACATAGTGTATACCAAGAATAATTTTAAATGAGATAGGTATCACTAATGCATCATGGTATTGACTGAGTAAAATAAAACGAAGGCTGACTATATGATGAGCTGGATAATTATTTGTGATTTTGAGGTAATTGATAAGGTTTTTTATGTTGATCAAATGGTTGTGAAAATTCAAGATGATTGGACAATGGAGATTAATCAGAAAAATCTAAGGATGCAGATTAAATGGTTTATGATGTCTATTTAAAGAGACAAGAGATTCATTATTAATCACGTACGCATACATGCATATTCCTGAATAGATTAACTTCATGCATGACTGATCAAACTAGTTGAAGACAAAACCAAGCATTTCTACAGACATCACCAAGTGCCAGAGAAAAAAAATTTATTGAGCAGAAAAAAGTATGAAGAATCAGAGGAACTGAAGTGATTATTGATCAGAGGTATTATTGTGCTTAGCATAGATTTGAAAATTTGCAAATAGAGTTGTATTTGAATCAGATCATTACTGTACCAATTTAACCATTGTTATAGATAAATATCTTAACCGAGTTGGACTTAATAGTCTTTTTCTTATGACATTCAATGAATGTTTATTGCTTTCTTGTTGACCCCATAGTGAATGATTGGTCAAGAGAGAATTGTTAGTGATAAATCCTCTAACTAGGTCACACATAACAATGTGCATTGTAACCTTTAACAGTGTTGGCTCTTCACTAAGCTCACTTTACAAGAGTGAATTATTATAGGTTACCGGTCCCAGGTGGTTTTTCCCTTAGTAGGGTTTCCACGTTAAAATCTATGTGTTAATGTGTATGGATGTGTTGGATTGTTATTTTTCTTTACACATTACTTTATCAACATTGATCGTTAATCACAGTATTTGATTTACTACTACTTGATAGATGATTTTGAGATCACAGTTTATATTTCGCCAAGTTGATTTATATGTTTGTAATTGTTTTTATATACACCTAGCAGTATTTGGGACTATAGGATAACTAGAACTAATTGATTCGCCCCCCTCTCATTTATCTAGCAATTAGAACACCTACTGGAGATACACCCTTTTCTCCAGTCTATGGAATTGAGGAAATTTTACCTTTGGAGGTTGAAATTCCATCACTTAGAGTTTTTTTACATGGCATATTGACAGATGAAGACTATAGATTTTCTAGCTTGCAATAACTAGAACTACTTGAGGAGTATCAACACTAGTCCTATGATAAGTTAAAAGTCTATCAAAAGAGGATGTCAAGTAACTACAATAAAAAGATCAGACATAGAGAGTTTCAAGTTTGTGACCTCATTCTAAGAGAAAACCCAAAGAATCAACAAGATAGGGAAAAGAAAATAAAATTTGAAGAAAATTGGCTAGGACCATTTGTCATCACATCATCCTATAGAACACAAACTTATAAATTAGCCACATGTGATGGGGAAGAATATGAAGAACCCATAAATATAATTCATCTTAAGAGGTTCTATACTTGATCACTTGAAATAGTATCAGATAAAAGAGTGTGAGATGAGAGAGTATCATTTTTTACAACAAAAAGTGAACCTGCAAAGAAATACAAAATAATAAATAAGGATCCTAAAGAAAGAAAAAACAATGGAAAAAATAAAAAATACAAAAAAATTGAAAAAGACAAAAAGTGCCTTGGTAGTATAAATAAAAAATGAAAAGAAAAAATGCAATAAATCCAAGCAGTGAAAACCTGGAAAACATACGCTAATTTCTCTAAGTTGAGATTTTTTATCTATCAAGCATTACATTTGCATTTCCACCATCCTTTTATATATCCAGTTGCATTTTGTCATCCATGTACATAATCATAATAAAGCCCCAAATTTGCATAGTGAATGATGGGGAGCTCCCACTCCTAGAGCTTTCTTGCTCTTTACTAGACCTTTTCTTTCTCTTATTAGGGTTCCTATCACCACTCTAACTAGAGGATATCTACCTAATCCCCTAACTCACTTGGAGCTCTCTAACAAGTTCAAAATAGCACTAAGTTCCTCTCCATACCTCTTCACATCCATGGCTTGTCTTGGCCACCTTCTTTCCCAACTATCCTACCTCCCTAGTGATAAGATTCATGAAGTTTCCTAGGTCTCTTTCAACTACACTTGGTCCAATTTGGTGGATCTTTCATCTTAGTTTCAATCGGGTTCTTGATTTCTAGTTTTTAAGGCCTTGTAGACTTTTAGGCCTAATTAGCCCTCCTATATACTGAAAATGTGGATTTTCTCCCAAAATCCCTTAACACCCTTGGGAAATAATTATGGATTCCTTGTGGGTTTATCCTAGACTCTAGGATTTTCAAGGTCTTAAGTTCCCACTCCGTCTGTACACTGGATTTCCAAGAAACCCCTATATTCATGGGTTTTGGGGAACATGTACATAGTCTAGTTTCTTGGTTTTTTTTACATGTCTTACCCAAATCCACTAAAATTATCCTTACATCCAACTAAAAATGACTCACCTCTCCACTTTCCCCCACCATTTATTGGGTTCAACCAATCCACTGAGCAAGCTTTCTTGTTACTGTTCCATTCAAGCTCCTAACCAGACTGCACTGGCACTCGCCTAGGGCGTGATGCTAAAATTGCTTCCCCTAAAAAAAATGAATCCACAAGATATATACACAATTTAGATGGATTCTCCTACTTGAATCCAAGAGGCCATAGGAATATGACCACGGGAATTCAAGAGGGAGGCATATTTACATAGTTGCCTCAAAACTAGACAACGAACCAGAAGAAATGAAAGAATTTGCAAAACCTTAACTAGAAACATAAAATGATCAAATAAATTCCAAAAAAAGAAAATACATGCCAAAATAGAAGTTCTCCATGCATTAACTTATCACTTTCAATCCATTAAACAACTAGATCAAAGCTCTGTTGTGACAATATAGTCTAATTCACTCCTTCACACACAGTCCGTACAAAATGACAACTAACTATTGGATTAGGGTTTTGTCCACCTTATATATATTATTCCCACATTTATGGACCCTCATGTCAGGATTTGGGCACCATTAAATCCCTTTCCTAGTTTTTAGGAAATGTTGTCATGACAACTTTGCAAAATTCCAAAAGTTGTCATGACAACTTTTACATCTTTTGCTCAAATGAAAAATTGTCACTTCCAATGCCCCAACTTGGTCCTAAACCTTATCAAATGACCTTAAAAAACTCAAAAACACCAAAAACATGAATGCCACTCCATTTTGGAGTTTTGGTCAACCCTTTGACCTTTTGGTTGACTTTTAAGGACATAGACCTCTAGATACAACTTGATCTCATCCACTACTAAACCCTAATCACTACTGACTCTAGACACACACTAAAAAAACTTGGGAACTCATATCTTAGTCCTACTAACTGGTGGTTGGCCAAACCAACCTACAAGCCAAAATAACAAAAAGGATCTATCAAAGACCTTGAGGTGCTCCTGCACCATTCTCCCCCTGAAACAAACGAGTTAGGGTACCTATGGTGTCAGAAAATCCTCATTGATTCCATGCTTCTTGAAGTCACTTTCAGCCATCCAAGTGGCTTCTGACTCTGGGTGTTGTCTCCACTTCACTAAATGTTCCATATATATCTTATGCCTGGTCTTCTTTTTCACTCTTGAATCCAGTATCCCTTTCAACTTATGGTTTGATCTTATCAGGAGTCTTGAACTCTCCCACATCCTTGTTCACCTCAGTACTATACTGTACTTCATCCATTCCTGGCCCTTTATACTTTATCAAATGTTTCACATTGAAGATAGGAGAAATTGACATCTCCTTGGGTAGTTCCACTTGATAGGCATTGGGTCCATAATTGGCCAACACCTTGCAAGGCCCAATCCTTTTCATCTATATTTTACTAGGTATCCCCTTTTATAGCCTATCCTTTTTAAAAAACATCATTACTAGATCACCTACCTCAAATTTTAGATCTCTTCTTCCTTCATCCCTCTTGGTTTTCAACTTCTAATTGGCCTCCATTAGTGTCTTTCTAACTTGTTCATGTACATCTCTCATTGACTGGTAAAAATAATCAGCATGGCCATTGATGCCTTCATATCCTTTTAGATCTCTCAACTCAAGAACACCCCTTGGGTGTAACCCATAGACAATCTCAAATAGAATCTTTCCATTAATCCAACTTGTGCTATCATTGTAGGCAAATTATGCCCGTGGAATAACTTGCTCCCAACTTTGTCCATACTCCTTTGTCAAGAACCTCAACAAGTTACCAAGTACTATGTTGATCACTTATGTCTGGCCATCCATTTGAGGATGATAAGCTGAGCTATGTGACAAGTTGGTTCCTAGCCTTCTCCAAAGTGTCTTCCAGAAATGTCTCATAAACTTCACATCTCTGTCTTCAACTATGCTTGTTGGCAAGCCATGTATTCTCACTACCTCCTTAAAGAAAAAATGGGCAATGTGGCTAGCATCATGTTTTTTCTTGCATGGGAAAAAATGGCTCATCTTGCTAAATCTATCCAATACCACAAACACATTGTCTAATCCAGTATGTGTCCTAGGTAGTCCTACAATAAAATCCATACTTATGCAATACCATGGTCTTCTTGGGATGGGAAATAGTTGATATAATCCTGCATTTGATGAAGTCCCCTTTTCCTTCTAACACACTCCACAATGATCTACATATCTTCTTATATTTCTCTGCATTTTTGGCCACCAATAAAACCTCTCCACTAGATCCAAGGTCTTGTTCAATCCAAAGTGTCCACTCAAACTACCATTATGTTTTTATTGGATGAGGTTCTCCCTCATGGATCCCCTTGGAACACATAACTATTTCCCTTTTAACAATAATCCATTCTGAAGGTTGTAGTCTGCATACTCATTGTGAAATTCATTCTCAAACTCTGTGCACACATTGTAGATCACTAAGAAGTCCGCATGATGCATCTCCTTCATAAAGGTCCTTGAACCCTTCAACCCCTATACTTTGCAACTAAATCTCTTGTATGGTAAGCATCCTTCTACTAAGTGCATCTACAACTTTATTTTGTACCCCCTTCTTATGCTTAATGGTGAAGGTGTATGACTGCAAAAACTCCATCCATTTGATGTGTCTCAAACTAAGTTTGTCTTGAGTATTGATATAACTCAATGCTTGGTTATTTGTAAAGACAAAAAACTATTTAGGAAATAAACAATGCCTCCATTCCTTCGGGGCTTGCACAAGAGCATATTGCTCCAAGTCATAGGAGGAGTACCTAGACTTTGCCTCATTCAATCTCTCACTGAAAAATACTACTGGCCTACCTTCTTGGCTTAAGACATCCCCCATTGTTATGCTTCTTGTATCACACTCCACTATGAAAGGTTTGTTAAAACTTGGTAACAACAATATAGGTTGGGTGGATACTTCTTTATTCAACCTTTCAAACCCCTCATTAGCTGCCTTGGTCCATACAAACTCTATTTTTGACCCCCTTTAATGGTTTCTAGGACTAGAGCTCATATTTCACTGAATCTTCTAATAAAATTCCTATAGAATTGGGATAGCCCATGGAAGCTCCTAACTTTAGTGCTTGTCTTTGGAGTAGGCAAGTTCAACATGGCTTCTACTTTGTCCTTATCTATCTTCAAATCAACTTGGGAGACTACAAATCCTAGGTAGACTAATTCTTCCTTCATAAACTTACTCTTTTCAAGATTTATGGTGAGCTTTTCTTCCTGCAACCTCTTCAAAATGAGGATGTCATCTAGGTAGACAACTACAAATACCCCTATGTAATCCTTCAAGACTTCATTCATCACCCTCATAAAGTTACTAGGTGCATTGGTAAGCCCAAAGGGCATAACTAACCATTCATATAACCCCTCTGTAGTCTTAAAGGCTGACTTCCACTCATCACCTTCTTTCATTCTAATTTGACAATAACTACTTTTCAAATCAATTTTAGAGAAGTACTTAGCACCCCCCAAACAATCCATTAAATCCTCTATTCTAGGAATAGGAAATCTATATCTAATATTCATCCTATTAATTGCACTAGAATCAGTAAACATTCTCCACTTACCTCCCTTCTTAGGATCCAACACCACTGGGACAATACATGGGCTTATGCTCTTTCTAATTAACCCTTGGGCCAAAAGTTCTTGTACTTGCCTAGCTATCTCTTTGTTTTTCTCTGGTGTCATTTTATATGTAGCCTTGTTTGACAAAGATGCTCCTGGCACAAAGTCAATCTGATGACTTATCTCCTTGTTTGGTGGTAGTGTAGATGGTGTACCATCACATATTATGTCCTTAAACTGATCCAAAAAAAATTTCACTTCTTCTAGCATAGGTTCTTGCTTATATGTCTCCTCCTCATTTGGCTTCAACATGATTACATATCCAACTCCTTCCTGTTTCATGTCCTTTAGGAATTCTTTCCCACTCATCAATAGTGCACTAGATTATGTCTTCCTCTATCAAAGACTGAATTTTGAAAGTTACTCCATTCTTCTTGAATGAGTACTTATTCTCTTTCTCATGATGGACTTCTTCCCTATCATACTTCCATGGTCTTCCAAGCAACAGATGGCATGCATCCATTGTAAACACATCACAAAGTATCCTATCTTGATACTTGACAATAGTGAATTCTACCCACACTTTCTCATTTACCAAGATGTTTTTCCCCTTGTTTAACCAGGTAACTTTATAGGGACACACGTGTGGAATCTTGCTGAATTTCAACTTCTCCACTACCTCCTCTGATATAACATTATATGTGGACCTTGAATCAATGATCACTTTACACACTTTTCCCAATATATTGCATTTGACTCTAAAAAGAGCCCTTCTATGCTTATGTTCATCTTTAGTGGGTGTCTTGATCAAGATTCTTCTCAACATGAGATGCTCTCACTTCTCTGAATCTAGACTCACATTTGATTGTTTAGAACAGTCCTCTTCTTGGACATAGGCAATCTTTTTGTCTCCTTGTGAAGCTGAGGGTTTGTTAGGGCATCTATATGTAGGGTGCCCCAATTGTCCGCAGTTGTAGCATTTCATGGAAGAAATATGATAAATTCTTCCAAAACCCCCTGATCTTCCTCTTCCACTATTATAAGAACCTCTACCTCTGCTATATCCACCTATATTATTTGACTCATGTCCTTGTTCTGCATATTTGGATTCACCTTGGCTCCTACTATCATTGCCTCTTCCACTTGAACCGCCCCTATGGACACCTCTATTGTCTCTGCCTCTTCCTCTTCCTCTAGAGTTAGAGTCTTGTTTCTTTCTAAGTTTCTCTTTCACTTTTATAGCCATTTGAAAACAACTATGAATGGAGGTTATGGTAAAGAGGCTAATCTCTTATTGTATATTCCACCTTAATCCATTAAGGTACCAAGCAACCTTGATGCTCTCTGTCTCCTATATTCTAGATCTAAGACAAAGCTTCTGGATTTCTTTTGTATATGATGGAACATCTAAGTCCTTCTACCTAAGGTTTTTCCTTTTCTTATGTAGATGAAAGTCATAGTCTTCTGGAAGGTAGTTCTCCTTCACCTTTACCACCATAGATTTCCAATTTTCTATGGGATTCTTCCCATCTTTCTCCCTTTCTTCTTGCAGAAACTTCCACCATGTGAGTGCTTGTCCTCTTAGCCTAGACTTGGCTATCTTTACCTTTTGTGCTTCTATAATTCCATCACATTCAAAGTGGTTCTCCATGCCTTCAATCAATTCCATAACCATCTCTGCATCCATCTTACCAGAGAACATTAGAATTCCTTCTAGACCCTTTCCACTCAATTCTTTGAGGGCCTTGAGGAATGGTTCCTCAGGTAGAGGAGAGTCAAGCTCTAGTTCTATCTCCTCCTCTACTAGTTTCTTCCCTTTGTCCTTATCTTCACTCATCTATTCTTTCATCTTGTTAGATGTCTCTACAACCTCCTCCATCTTCAACTTCATTTCCTCCATAGCTTCTTCAAGAAGCCTATTTTGTCTTTCTACTCTGACAAGTCCCTTGCCAATTCGGCATTGGTCACCATGATGTTCTCTCCTATGGATTCACTCCTCTCTGACATACACTAATCAACTCCCAAGCCTTTCAATGGCCTTGATACCAATTTGATGGGGAGCTCCCACTCCTAGAGCTTTATTTTTCTTTACTAGACCTTTTCTTGGTCTTCTTAGGGTTCCTATCACCACCCTAACTAGAGGATATCTACTTGATCCCCTAACTCACTTGGAGCTCTCCAACAAGTTCAAAATAGTACTAAGTTCCTCTCCATACCTCTTCACATCCATGGCTTGTCTTGGCCACCTTCTTTCCCAACTGTCCTACCTCCCTAGTGATAGGATTCATGACCTTTCCTAGGTCTCTTTCAACTGCACTTGATCCAATTTGGTGGATCTTTCATCTTAGTTTCAATTAGGTTCTTGATTTCTAGTTTTTAAGGCCTTGTAGGCTTTTAGGCCTAATTAGCCCTCCTATTTACTGAAAATATGGATTTTCTCCCAAAATCCCTTAACACCCTTGGGAAATAATTATGGATTCCTTGTGGGTTTATCCTAGACTCTAGGATTTTCAAGTTCTTAAGTTCCCACTCTGTCCGTACACTAGATTTCCAAGAAACCCCTATTTTCATGGGTTTTGGAGAACATGTACACAGTCTGGTTTCTTGGTTCATTTTGAATGTCTTACCCAGCTCCAATGAACTTCTCCTTGCATCCAAATAACAAGGACTCATCTCTCCACATGCCCCCACCATTGATTGGGCTCAACCAATCCACTAAGCAAGCTTTCTTGCTACTATTCCATTCAAGAGCCTAACCAGAATGCACTAGCACCCGCCTAGGGCTTGATGCTAAAATTACTTCCCCTGCACAAAATGACTCCACAAGATATATGCACAATATACATGGAGTCCTCTACTTGAATCCAAGAGGCCATAGGAATCTGACCACGGGAATTCAAGAGGGAGGCATATTTACATAGTTGCCTCAAAACCGGACAACAAACCAGAAGAAATGAAAGAATTTGAAAAACCTTAACCAGTAACAAAAAATGATCAAATAAATTCCACAAAAATTAAATACATGCCAAAACAAAAGTTATCAATGCATTAAATTATCACTTTCAATCCATTAAACAACTAGATCAAAGCTCTGTTGTGAAAATACAGTCTAATTCACTCCTTCACACACAGTCTGTACAAAATGACAACTAACTCTCGGATTAGGGTTTTTCTTATATACCTTATTCCCACATGTATGGACCCTCATGTCAGGATTTGGGCACCATTAAATCCCTTTCCTAGTTTTCAGGAAATGTTGTCATGACAACTTTGCAAAATTACAAAAGTTGTCATGACAACTTTTACATCTTTTGCTTAAATGAAAAATTGTCACTTCCAATACCCCAACTTGGTCCTAAACCTTATCAAATGACCTTAAAACACTCAAAAGCACCAAAACCATGAATTTTACTCCATTTTGGAGTTTCGGTCAACCCTTTGACCTTTTGGTTGACTTGTAAGGACATAAACCTCTAGATACAACTTGATCTCATCCACTACTAAACCCTAATCACTACTAACTTTAGACACACACTAAACACACTTGGGAATTTATATCTTAGTCCTTATTAAATTTATATCAAAGAACTTAAGGTGCTCCCGCACCATTGAATTCCTCCAAGCAAGCTTTTATCATGGTTTGGAAATGGTCTTTGTCCATTATCATTGTCAAAATCCAAACTAGAGGAAAAATCCAAATATCGTGAGATCATCATTGAAATAGACACAAGCAGAAAACAAACATGCTTAACCAAGATCAAGAATCATTAAATTTGAAAATTTTAAATCAATCCAAATCATCAAATATCAAACATACAAACCTTCAACCACAATCAAAACCAACACATCAAATAAACACCAAACATCGAATAACACAAAATCAAAATGGACAAAGTGGATTACATTATTTTTGACATTATGAATCAAATAGTAATGGAAAAAAGACTCTTTCATTTTTGGTGGCCCTAGTGTAGGATCTTTCCATCTCTATGGTCTTCTGACACAATTTTGGTCCTCCTTCTATTATGTTCTATCTGCCCATTCTAGGGGCTTTATTTTCGGGTCTTTTGGAGTTGGGCTCCAATGTGGGCACTCCATGTGCTTAGTTCCTTTGTACAGTATTCTGGCTCGTATGCCATGTTTATGCCTAGTTTTTATCTGATTTCTTGGCATGGATTGGGGGTTGTCTTCCCTACTTCTTCCCCCATAAGCCTTTCTGAAGTAGTGTATCTTATATTTTACTAATATATATTATAATGGCTCTACCATTTTTGCCCAAAAAAAAACAATGGAAGAAAGAATCAAATATATGTTCTTGATTTTTGACATCATGTCTTTTTAGCAACTCTAGGGTGTCTTTTGATGAGAGGAGAAATGATGAAGTGTGATATTTTCTTGGTTTTCTACTTGTAGGATTAATTCAAATATGCATGCCAATTAGTCTAACAATATGATCATCAAGGAATTGTTGAGGACATTGGCATATGAAATGGATTAATTCTCTATCTGTTTATGCAAAAGGATACTTAGGCCATTTAGGTTATTCATACCTTAATGCCAAGACTCACTTGAAATATTGAATCTGATGAAAGAAGTATTCATATAATCATGGTTAAAAATCTAACTAGTGAGGGTTATACCACTTTCAAAATTATCCACCAAAAAGCTCAATGATGATAATTACAAAATAAATTGTTTTGTTGAAAAGTGACAATAATTTAGTTGCATTTGCATTGTGCATTCATATTAGATTAATCTTGCATTTATAATAAGTATGGTATTTCTCAAGGGGGAGGGGGGGGGTGTAAAAAGTTAATCAGGGTCAAAACGCATCAAAATTATCCTTTAGATGGAATATATTGGACTTCAAAAACAATACATATCATTTTCATGTAGGTTCATTTAGGCCAGTGCATTTTATTATTCATTATTTATTTGTATTTCATTAATCATTAAGTTCATTTCATTTCACTTGCATCATTATCTATCATTCATCTAGGTTCATTAATCATCAATCATTGATCATTTAAGGGAATTAATGGCATTTCATTTAGGTTCATTCTACATGCATATCAAAATCATTCTAAGCTCAATTATCCATTGCATATAATTAATCATTATATTGAGATTCATATTAGGTGAACATATTATAATAATTACATAAACATTAATATCATTACAATACATCCATAAAGACCAATCATCATATAAACATTTATCCATACATTATCCATCTAAGTAATACATTTATTTAGGTCAAATAAGTACATCCACATATGTATGCATCCATACAAGTAAATATCCATCAACATCCATATCTAAACATCTATGTAAATATCACAATGTATCAATACATGAAAATTTAAGTCAACTAAATACATCCATGAATTAACATTTATGTCAAATAAGTGCATCCATAAGAAAAAAACACATGCATATATAGAATCATATAGAACTACATCCCTCTAAATCATATATAAACCATCATAAAATCATAAAAATTCCAATATATCATGACATCAAAAGGGATATATATCATAAATATCAACAAAGGGTGAGAGTCTATCAAATATCTATCAAATGTTCATAATCAAAGTGTCTATCAAATTTCCATAATCAAAGAGTCGATCAAAAGTGCATAATAAAAGTACATCATAAACTATCAAAATCTATAAATCATCAATATGAGATCAAATGATACATTAATATGCATATAAATGAGAAAAAAATATATCTCCATCCATCCCCAGCTCCTATATCCCTAGCTAAACCTGAAGGTGCACCACCACTACTACCACCATCTAGAGCATCTAGAGACCTGGATGATGATGGATCTGTCTATCTAGGAACTTGCGATGTATGAACCTATGTAATCAGAGCCATAGATATAGCGAAACCCTATATAACACTAGTTACCTAAGCCAACTGACCTTGTATCACTATTACACTAGTCTATAATGCCTATGTGTCCGTACTAGGTGTAGGAAGAGCCGCAAGAGGAACTAGTACTTCTGGAGAAACTGGCTAAACTAGAGGACCTTGTACACTAGGATAACCTAATTTCATAACTCTACATGGTCATGCATGAACCAAAACTTCCCTTGATCTATGAGGTACAGGTCCCATCTATCTTATAGGAGCATTTCCACCCTGAACCTTAACCTGATCTCCATCACCATCTCCATCGCGACCTCCATTACCATCTCCACCTTGACCTCCATCAACATCTCCACCCCTACCTCCACCATCTCCACCCCTAATTCCACCATCTCCACCGCTATCTCCACCATCTCTACCTTGAACACCACCACCCCTAGGAACATGTATAATCACTCCACCTCTCCCCTTAACAACTCTACTAGGAACCCTCCCACTTTCTCTCCCACCTCAAGAACCTTCTTTTCCACCTTGTACCCTAGATCCTCTCTATCTTCAAGGTCCTCCATATCCATTACCTCTATCATCCCCACCATCAACATTGTTATCACTATCCTGCTCATCAATATCTGGGAGAGGCTCGACAAGATCTATATATCCCTGAAAAGGATACAAGGAAACCCAATGTACATACTTGGGAGTCACACATGCAGCTATTGTATCTTCTCTATAATCCCATGGCATGGGATGAAGACCCAAAAAATCCTCATAAGTTTCTCAAAAGTTTACACAAGGTGCCCATAAATTCCTCTTTTTCTATACTCTAGCATAATGTGATAACTCCTATGGAAGACACTATGGTTGACCAAACTATCTCAAAACACACATAAAGAAAAAATATCTCAATCACTAATATGATCTGAACAATCGACCACTTTAGGATAAACATAAAAAGTACCTCATCAGCATCCTCAACCCATGGCTCACACCTGATTCATATCATCGAGCATGTGTCTCCAGTAATCTAATTTGCCCAACTGAGGTTGGAAAATTACTCCATGATAAGAATAAATGTAAGGGAGATGGATATGGAGAACTCTATCTACATTAGGTCTCAAAATTGGTAAATTCCCCCAAGTCCAAACCTATAATAACACTGCACTGATAGAAAGTGCAACACTATTTCTATAAACCATGTAATGTGGATCATGGTATAAGTGAGAAATAATGTAGGAACCCCAATAAAATATTCTCAGGTGTGCTATCATATCCTCTAAAATGCGTCCCCATCCAACTGAAAATCCATGACCGAGAGTTTATCTGACATAAGGAAACCTCCAATGAATGCTACCAACACTAAAGGAAGTGACTCATAATGTTGTATCATTTTCCTCCATCAGATAGTACAATCTCTAATGTTCACATCTCCAAAGACTTGATGAAAATCCTCCCCATCATACACGTTATCATAATAAACACTCTCTCCCATACAAAGATTCTGGAGAATCCTATACACATCCTCAGGTGTGATAGCCATCTCGCCCATTGCTAAGTGGAAGGTGTTATGGTTTGAGTGCCATTTATCAGCCAAAGTAGTCAATAGACCCATGTTCACCTTGAACTTAGGCATCTCAAGTAAGTACCACAATCCACATCTCCCAATAACATGTCTAACAACAACACTCAAATCAGGAATCATATCGAATGGCCATGGTATAGACCGTGTACTACTAGTTCCAAAAGGAAACTTGTTTTTGAAATCAAACAATTCAACCAGTGAACATCATTGAAATTAATCATCTAAATTCAATCAATAAACTTATTATCTACTCACTCATTTCTGAGCGCATCAGATTTCCTTACTCTTAATATTTTGGATATAACATAACATGTATTTTACTCATCAACCTATCAACCTATCTAATTGACATCAATTCCATATCAACTAGATGATCTAGATTGACATCAAACACACTTGATTTTTGAAAAAACAATATCAGGAACCTCATCAATATCTATCAGATCAATAAATAAAGAAACGATGCTAAAATTCTAAGTAAAAAATGCAAAAAAATTAAAATTATGCATAGGCTCTATTTACCAACTAGGTGCTAAAATGATTAGGCACTACATAACATTGTGTAGACACTATTTCATTTTTCATAGGTGGTATAACAATGTATAGGCATTGTTTCACATCACAGGTGCTAAAACAAATTGCAACAATGCTCCAACAAAGGGTAAAATGCAAAAACAACTTATAGGTACTACAAGACATATTGGAGGTGCTAAAAAAGATCTAACTTGCCCTATTTTAGGTGCTATAATAGACCTCATAGGCAGTAAAAGATATCATAGGCGCTACAAGAAGTTTCACTGGCGCTAAAACATATGGTATAGGCGCTAAAATAGTAAAAATGAGTAAAAACATAAGAAAGCCACGCCTAAAATAATTAATCTAGCAACAAATCAGAAGCAATCGAAAGAAAGGGTTGGATATTGTGACATACTAGTGGTCCATAAGTTGGTGGATGCTGGAATCTCCTCCCCTTCTTGAATTTGTGCTCCTAAATCAGGACAACCATGCTTTCAGCTGCAGGTGGAAAACTCACTCAAAGAGGAAAATGTCAAAGAGGAGAGTGAAAATGAAATGGTAAAAAGGTGATTTTCACCCTTATATACCTAATTTTGATCTTTTGGAGGAGTGTTTTTACATTTTTCACCAATTTGTGTTATTTTGATCTTATTTTTTTATCGGGCCATTTTACATTCAAAATGAATATCGCGAAACCAATCAAAATCAAAATTGTCACTCAAAATTCTTTTTTTTGAAAATAATAAAAAAAATTCAATAATATTTTGATTCATTTCTCGAGGGGGCATAAATTGAATCAGGGAAATATTACAAAAATGGAGGCATTAAGCATTGAAAAATTCAAAATCATTATTGGATCACTCAAATCAAATCCAAATCAAAATTTGGGATTTATATTGAGGTTTTAAAATCATACAAACAACATCACATCATCAAAATATGCATCTTGACATCATATTAGACAGCATAGCATACATGAAATCAGGTATCATATTGGACATCAAATCAAACATCGCACATTAGGTGTTCTTTAAACCAATGTGCTTCGCACATTGATTCAAAGAGGGGCGTTTGTATACACCTAAAATTGTTCAAAGAAATTCAAAGAAAAAATAAATCAAATACAACCCATTTTGAATTAATTAAAATCAATAAATTGAATAAATAGGTAATTGAATTAATCGTTTAATTACTTAGTTCATCAATTGATTAAATTAAATTTAATAAATCAATCATGGCTAAAGTAATTAATTCTTTCAAATTAATTAAATCCTAATATTCCTCACTCACCACTACATGATGAAAAAACACTCGAAACCAATGGAAAATGAGGAAAGCAAGCACATGGATTGCAAAAAGGCTTTTCTATCTTGACCATTCAACCTCGAAAGAGAATCTTGTCCACTCAAATATCCAAATCATACTTTAACCATGGTTATCTAAACTTACCCCCTACACCATGGGAAATCCTATAAATAGGAGGAATAATTAAGTACAAGTCACCACTTTATATCCACTTTCATCCCATAATCTTGAGTTCATCCCAATTTCATTCAAGCATCATAGTTATAGTTAATTTGAATCCACTATCTTTGAAGGCAAGTTTGTAATTTCATTTAGTAACATCATAAAGGAGAATTTTCATGAATCTTGGAGGAGGATTTGAGAATGGATATTAGATTCATTTGCATAATTTCATAATCTTAGATCATTAATATTATCATTCTAGGGGTTGTCACTTTAGGATTGCTTTGCAAATGAGAGAATTATTTTAGTCATTCAAGCTAGAGATCCATGAGACACTCTCAATCATTTAAATTTGAAAGTCAATTAGCATAAATCTCTTGAATTTTAATTGATAATTGTGATTAAATTAATGTTTCATGTAGGTTTGTGAATTGCAGGTTTACACACATACAAGATGATTACTCACATAAGATGCATTAGAGAGGAGTATTGGACAATCACTAAGACATCTTACACTCCTTTTGATCTTTCTACTGCCACTCCAGAAGAGAAGAAGAAATTTGAGTAACACATTAGAGAAAAATAAGAATTTCTAAGAGCCTTGTCAGATATTCAATATACAAATGTGATGGAGTTATAGATTTCTCATCAAGTATGGAAAAATATAGAGACCCTACATGAAGGTGATGTGTAGTGCCCACCCATAATTTCCTTTTCAATATTGATGCCAGAATCTTTTGGTTATTTTCATGGTGATTATGTATATGTTAGGATGATTTTATTGACCCCATACTTGCATGTGTATGGTTGGCATATATGTTTTATATTATTATGTGGCATGTCTATCTTACATTTATGTATGATATGTTTGATGTGGTAGAGGACGAAGACATAGTTACTTGCATTGCGAGATCCACACATTCGATCGATCCCTATCATTTTCTGTTATATATATTATGTACATGCTCAACTTTGTGATGCAGGTTCGTAGGTACCAGGCATTGACTTCCCTAAATTGTCAAGATGAGCGTGCCCTATCGCAATATCTCACTTGTAAGAGAGAGGAGATAATAGATAGGTCTGAATCCCAACTTAAGCCATTATTGTCCTGAAACAGTAGACAATTATCTTATTTTCTACCTTCCAAATTCGTCAAGGTGACATCATTTGTGAACCCTTCATTTATGCTTGTTTGTGGTATTTTGGGTTTAGTCAGTTCTTTAATCATGTTGTCTGGTCATGTGGTTTGATGTGGTTTTGGTGTTATTGGTTAAGTGATTTATGAGATTAATTATGTAATTAATAATTAAATCTTATTGAATTTAGAAATATTAAATATGATGTCATTTAATTAATGAAAATTAATTAAATACATGTATTAATTAAAAAAACTTAATTAAAAGGTCCAATTTTGGAAATAGAGGATTTAATTAATTATTAAATCCAAAATTGAAATTTAAAAGCATAATTATTGAATTGATATTTAATTATCAATTTGCATGTATTAATATGCTAAAAATATTAATTGTTAATTAAATATTATAATGCAATTAAAGTTGCACATTCTTTTAATAAAATTAAAATATAAGTTTAAATTAAAGTTGAGTTAAAGTTGTAAACTGAAAGTGCAGGTAATTATTAATTATTAAATAAATTAATTCTTTTTCACTCAATTTTAAGTCGAGTTCCAGTTTCTATGATTGGAGTTTCAGTTGAGTTCTCTTTTAGGGATTGCATGAGTTTTGGAAACCCTCGGTTGAGTAGGTTTTATTTATTAGGATTCTTTTGGCCAATATTACACACACATGTTATACTGGGTTTTACAGGTTTTGGTTATGGTTTGGATTGAAGGGAATTGTGAAAGCTTAGGATTTCATAGTTTTGGGTTGTTCTTCGTGGCTTCTGTCAATTGGTGGTTTGAGGTAGGGTTTGAATCCTTTGAATTTTAGTATTCATATCCCCATCTTTTATGTGTCTAAAGTACTGAAATCCCCTTGTCTGTATTTCCTTGTCTGATTTGTGTTTGTTATATCATAGAAAATGATCATTGGTGTATTCTCTGGTTTTTTTTTCCTGTTTGCATGTCAGATTTATTTTTTGGGTATATGGGGTTTCATTAGAAAGTGTGGTTTCAAATTGGATATTGGGGTTTTTGGATCTATGGTAAATATAGTCCAAAATTGTGTTTGAGAAGAATAGAAAACCGGATTGGGTCAACTAGGGTTTGATTGGGAATTTTGTTAAAACCCTTGAAATTAAACCTAGTTCCACTAAACTATATACATTTCGATATGCATATAAGCATCTAGGTGTTTCATATGAGTATATATGTCTTTTAATTTGAAAGAAAATGTTCTCTAATTATCTGATTAAAAGTGTATGTTTAAGGAAAATAATTGTATTTGTTTAATAGAATATTTAAAAATACATCTATTTTTTATTTAGGAAATTAAAATAAAATTACTTAAAGGAAAATAAATAAATAGTATTCATTTATTTGGGAAAAAAATATTATTTGAAAAAAAATATATGTCTTGCTGGAAATTCACTAGCAATTGTTTTTAAAAAATATACAGTAATTTAAAAAGGGATTTTTTATTTTTATTTTATTTTTAAAAAATCATTCTATAAATTTAGTATCATTTTTAAGGTTAATTTCTCATGGGTTTCCTAGTGGGGCATTACATGATGCATGTGTTAAGAAAACCAAGTTGCAAATCTTGAAGGGAAAATATGAATCTCTGAAAATGTATGAGGATGAGAACATCAACTCTTACATGAAAAAGATAATTGAAATAGTTTGTGGAATCATATGTGTTTTTGGTATATTGGATGAAGGAGAAATTGTCTCAAAGGTACTGAGAATCCTGGCCCCTACTTAAAAAATTAAAGTTATTGCTATTGAAGAGATCAGAACCGTTGCCACTGTGACTAGAGATACATTGGTCGGTAAGTTATCTTCTTTTGAAATGAGTGATTTTTTTGACTCTCTTCCCAATTTTGAATATTCTTTCAAGGATACTATATCAAGAAGAGACATGCATAGATTAGACCAGGGTGAAGAATCTACAAGAATAATGTCAAGATTTGAAAAGGACATGAAAAAAATTAAAGAAGAAGAGCAAGAGCTTTAGGAATTGGAAGCACTGGTTGCAAAGAGATTATCAAAAGGATCTCATAAGTATAAAGGTAAAATGTCTTTTAAATATTTTTATTATAAAAATATAGGACATTATGCCTCTAGATGTCTAGAGAGGAATCCTAATTACAATTCTGATAAGTCTAAGTTTGAGAAAAGTGTTATTGTGTTGCTGATGATGGAGTCACATATGATGAATCTAATGGTGTTTATAAACATGATGATGAAATTGTGTTTATAGCTATTAAAGAGGATGAATCTAAATATAAGGATCCTATGCCTAGTAATTCTACTAGTTGTGTTGTTGAATAAAAGGCTCTAGCTATACAAATTGTTAAGAAAGATGAAGGGTGATAGACAATGGATGCTTGCATCATATGACTGGTGTCAAGAAAAAAATTGTAAGTTTTGAGAAGTATGATGGTAGAATGGTAAGGTGGGAAGAGAATTTTGGTGTCATGATCCAAGGAAGAGTATCCATATCTTTAGATGGTAAGACTACTACTGAAGATGTGTTGTATGTAGAAGGCTTGAGCACAATCTTCTCAGTGTTGGTCAGCTAATGGACAATAACTATGGATTGCATTTCAAAGATGATTGTTGCAAGATCCTGGATAATTATAGAATATATTTTGGATTAGGATCCAAGAGAAGAGGTAATGTATTTCATCTAAACAATAATGCAAAAAGGTATTCGATTACTCATTTTTGTGAAAGTCAGTTTAGTTCTTGCAAAGGTAACTTAGATAAACAAGATGTTGGTACAGTTCATTAAATGCAAACTCCAACTAAGAATCAAGTTCAAAAAATCTTGGTAAGATCAGGAAATAGAGAAGAAGGAAAAGGTGATGCAGATATAGAAATAAGTGATAAAAAATTTACAAATTATTATGATCCCAAGATTCACAGTCAGAAGAAGTTTGATGACAAACAATATAGTGCATACTTAGAATCAAATGAAGGAAATTCTAAGATAAAGCTTCAGAAGATCAGAATAATAACTATAGAAGATCAAAATTGAGGCCAAGGATATGCGTAAATTTTGCATGGATGATGAGTGGGTCAGAGCTATAGAGAAAGATCTTATGATTGCAAATGACTACAAAGAAAAGCTCAAGATCAGTTCAGCTAGACTTGAGGCATTGCTAACTCAGAGGAGGTTAGAAAACAATATTAATCTTAGATTAGAGAAAGGAGAATGCTCCAAATCCAATCAAGACAAGTGTAAATCTAAAAGGAAGAAAAATAAAACTAAGAACTCGGAAAGTGAGCTCAAAACGTAGAAATTCAGAGGTAATTATTTTTTTTGTGATGAAGATGGACATAAAGAAGTTGATTGCATAAATAATAATCTTTGTTGTATTTTTAAAATGCATGATCATTATTAAATTATATTTAGAAGTATGAGAAATAAAATTGATACTGTCAATAGGAGAAAGGTTAGATGTTTTGCATGGAAGAAATTTGGTCACATTGCTACTCAATGCACTGTGAAGAAGAAAGAAAATAATGGACAAAATATTTTTATATGAATCAAATGCAACCTATCTAAACTTAATAATGAGAATTGCATAAAAAAGAAGGCGAAAAAAGTGGTTTGGAGGTAGTAAACTAGAAAGTGTAGAGGAATGTAAAGAAAGGAGAATAAAATGGATAAGAAAGAGTACAAGAATGTCAAGAGAGTACAAAGGGATGTCAAAGGAAAACAAAAAGTGAGAGGGGACAAGGAACACAAACATAAGAGTATGTCAAGAATAAATAATAATAAGGCTACTAGAGAAAAGGGATCTACTAGAAATTCCAAAGGCAAGACAAAAGGTCTTGCCCCTCCTAATCAGAACTAAATGATTCAGGTAAGTGCATCAATCGAGTGAATTCAATGTTTTATCTTTTAAATTGGATTGATGTGAGGAGGTTTCTATTCAGTGGGAGTATTAGTAATCATTTAAGTTTTTTATTGGTCTCAAGGAGAGAAAAAGATGAATTCATAGAGATAAATGCTTATACCTTTTTCATTGATATCAAAGGCAAAAGATGAATTCATAGAGAAAGATGCTTATACCTTTTTCATTGATGTCAAAGGGGGAGAAAAGTATGTGAGAAAATAAGATATATACTTGCACATAAGAAATAGATTTAGTAAAGGAGATGAATTTAGTGGATGGTGAGAATAATATGTAATTAGATTGGATCCATAGGAAGCTTGTTCCCAGGAGGAGGAGAGATAGAGAGATCCTGAAGGAAGTGAGATAGAGTGAATCTAAAAGATAATTATGGATATTGTTGGTTTCTGACTATACTAATTATTTTTCATATCATATGTTTTCATCAATGCCAAAAGGGGAAATTTTTGGAAATTTAGAATATGCATGTGTTGGCATTGATGTTAAAATATCAGTAGGATTGATTAAAAGGTATGATTGTTTGATGCTAAACTATCTGTTATAGATTTTCCAGTAGAAAAGGATATTCAAAGGTCCGACGAGGTTTAGATATTGCAGAAAAGGAGTAGTTCACCTCATGGGTTGTTGAAAATGTTGTCTACTTAGTCTATGTCAAGTTGTAGAGGTTTGCATGAATATTTGAGTATGTTTTGAAGTCAGAGATGGTAACTAGTAGACAGAGTTGATAGTGAGATAGAAAGAGGTTTGGTGTGCAAGATCCATCTTGAATTTCTTAGTGCACACCAAGGAGTATGTTTGGTACATACTCATGTATTCCCAATTCAAATGGTATATACTTTAGAGATCCATAAGATTTATTTTTGTTGTTATAGAGGTTGTGTACAATGTTCTTGAGGTTCAGTTTAAAAGGTGTTGACAAATGCAATGGTTGGGACGGATTTGAATGTTTGTGTGTTGTTCATGATGCTAAATGATGTTCTTGAAGTGTGTTCTTGATTATTTTGTGGTTCACATTGATTGGAATGATCATATTGGTCATTATTTTATATTATTCTTGACTGACTTGGTTGGTAAATCATGTTGCGCAAGATCAAGGCATGAAATTTGGAAGAGTTGTGATCTTGAGGTCATTTTTATGGATTGTCTCCATTTTTAGAGGTGGAAGGAGTTAAACTGTGATTTTTGGCATGCGATTTAAACTTGAAATCAAGGTGGTGGTCGACTTTTTTATTTCCCGAGGTGGACGATAAAATTTGATCTAGGGTTTTATGCAGATATGTGGATCATGTGTGTAGATGTTAGATATTTCTAGCAGAGAAATAGCTTGATTCAGTGGTGCTCATAAGTGGTTCAGCAAAGGGTTGAATAGAGTTTTGTATTGTGCCACATTGGAACTATATCACACATATGGTAGATGTCGTTCTCACAGCTCAAAATAATCTCTTATCATTGTAGTGATCTCTTGTAAGGAAGTGAGCCTTCCTCAGGGTTGTTGCCCAATGATTTTCATTTGAGTAGTGATCTCTAGGAACTAATCTTGAATGCATGTGCATTCCCCACTAGTGTAATAGGTTTATACTTCTAATAAGGTATTTACTTATTGTGGGTAATCAGCCCCCCCAGTGATTTTTCCCCTAACAGTGTTTCCACGATAAAAATATTTGTATCAAGGATTGTGGATGTTTTTGTAATTTGTGAATGTTTCTATATTTCATGGTTAATTAATCAGATTAGATCTTAGGTTTTTATGATTGAAGGTTTTTAAGTTGAAGTTTAGGAACAACTAATTCACCCCTACCCTCTTAGTTGTTCTATGACATATTATTAACATAGATATAATAAGGGGAATGCACATGCATTCAGGCACACACCTCGAGCTCACTGCTCAAATTAAAAATGGAAAGGGTCATGTCCTTACAAAATTATTTGACAATAATCCAAAATGGTGAACTGAAAAAAAACATCACATATGCTAGTACAGTTCTGTGAAAGTGAAATACAAAATCTCTTCTTAGCTGCCAATCAATCTAGTGATTACTGATCCTCCGCACATAAAACACATATCCTCAGCATATCTAACCATTGCAATATCAATTAATCACAAAAACTCAATCTTGTATATCAGATATCAAAAATAATATCTTTGTTGGTCAACCTCCAAATCATAATGTTTATTGTGTGAAGTGTCGGCCAAATCCTCCATCAAAATGTTATGCTAACCTCAAACAATTCCATTTATTTATGCAAAGCCCTTGGTATCACAATATGTTCTCACAAACAAGTTCAATATACTGAAATACTAATCCTTCCAAAAGGCTCTAACACCCTATCGTCACTACTTTCATCTTCCTTATCTCTAGGACGATGAATAGGTCTCTCTCCCAAAAGAATGATTTTCTCAAACTTCAATAATCACACTACCAATTATTAATTAATCAATCTTAGACTTATCTAAGGCCATATGAGGTTGTTATTGTCATGACAACCACTACACTTAAAGATCTACACTCCCTCCTTAGTAACCCAAGGACAGAAGGCTAGTAGCCTTAATTAGAGAGTTTTCTGAGGGTAACTCCTAAAATTTCTAAAGGGTCCCTTAAAAAACCACATATCCAAGTACCCTTTATGGAGATACTCCAAACACCAAAATCACAAATCCTAACTCCAATTTCATGTACCCAAATGCTACAAGCACCTACTAGGCCTAATAGCCCTATTAGGTCACTTTTAGAAACAAAATGTTCCACAAAGGGATAGTATGACTACCAAAACATTTGGGATACCAAGGAGGACATAAAAAATAGATCAAATACAAAGCCTCGTAACTCTAATACACCATTTTTTGAAGGTATGCTCAATGTTATGCTTGACAGGACAGTCACATGACGATGCTTGTCCCAATATTTCACTTGCACAGAAACCCATCGGTCATCTCCCTCTCTAAGACCACAAAAATCTTAAATTAAACTCTCATACCTTGCAAAAACTAGAGTTTTATATTTTGCCCATAGTGGATTTGCAAGATGTGAGTGAAACTTTTCAAAAACCCTAGGTATGGTAGGGTTTCCCGACTGTATCTACAAAGTTTTCTCTAACTCTCATTCTCCTTGACTAATTCACTCCAAACCAATTGAAAACAAAATATAGAACATGCCTGCAACTTTTCCAATTGTTCTTTCTTCAAAACGAGTCCATATAGGACTGTACAAGTGTAGAATATAGAGCAACTGTAGGAAAATCATAGTAAATCTTATTTTTCAAGTGTCAAAACTTTACAAATTCATCAACCAAACATGGATTTCAATTTTTTTCCTTAAAAATGTTTCCCAATGGTTCATAACTAGAAACTAAGAGTTATGACCCTTGGCCTTCCAACTTCCAACATCTTGCAACATTGTTGAAAAGTTGTATTATGCAACATTTACAACTTTTGCAATTTTTGTACTTTTCACACAATATTGAAAACCCAAACATATGGGTGTGACTCCTCAACTAAATCAAATTTAAAAACACCTAAGGAAAAAAAGAAAACACCCTAGGGATTTCATACACCCCTAGTGCCCATATGTCAAGTGTGGCTTATAAATCACCTACCTAGGACATTGGGTTACAAAAATGGGTAACTTATTACAAATAGAACTCAAGCACACATCCTATCCTAAACCAATTGAATTTGGATCTAAATATCCTCTTTGGTCTATATTTCTTGCATGGTATATTCCCCTCAATAAAATATATTATCTACCATGTCGGCTCTACCAAATTAAGTTGATAAACCAATCAATTAATTGATTTGATAGGAGCATTTAATGATCCACTAAACTATATCATTGTTCTTCATTACCAGTCACGAAACTTCTACATAGAGAATCATAACTTGATCATCTGACATCACCAAATCCTTCGATCATAGAATAAGATAGATTATGCCTTACTGAAGCTCCTCCTAGGTTCACTGACCAAAACTCCATTATACCTGCATGTACCAAACCATATATCAAACTATGTAATCCATGCATGTTCTGCCACACAACCAAATTTACATCCTAACCTTTGATATCACTATTGTAGACGCCTAAAATCATCCCTGATAACTTATATTAATTTAATTAATATTCCCTTAACATTATATTTAATTAACTATTTTTATTATATTCATCTAATAATTTAATTAAATTTATTTAAATAAATTAATTCGTTACTCTATGGTATCTAAAGTTAATTTAAATATATTTCCCTAATATATTAATTTTACATTTTAATATATGATTCTCCACAAAATCTCCCTTTTTAAATAAATTCATTTTATTTATTCCTCACATGACCTATTCTTCTAAAACATGATTAAACTAAATCTTAGCTAATTTAATCTTAAGATAGACCTAGATGCTACACTACCCACATCACTTTCAACCAAATAACCCTATTCACTAATTACCTAAGGTTAATTAGGCTAATTTTTGGAGTCCTACACCTCTTAGTGCTAATTATTTACTCACATGCGTCAGAAAATTTCCAAAAATCACCTTTTCAAAATTTCTAAAACTTCCTAAACAAGGTTCCTTAAAACCATGATGACAACTACTTACACTTGCTAAAAATGTCTCATTGGATAAGGTCTATGACATTTCTTACAAGATCTCTTACATGTCTACATGAAGTACACATTGACCCATCACATCCCAAGTTGCTCACATATGTGTGAGCAATCTTGGACTCTTACATGGCTTATGTGTCTTTCATGTGGTGCCTATGTGGATGCCACATCAGCCAAGTCCTCCAAAATACTATAAATAGGAGCCTTGCCAAGAGTATATCATCCCCTCATTTTTCATATTAGAGTAATCATGCTATTTTGTAATTAGAACATTTAGAACATTCATTAGAGATTTATTACTAACATTGTTTGTAGTTGTTTGAATTCAATATGGTAGTTGCATCTCATTTTTAGTTTGCATTCACTACTCATTAGGATCTTGCAATAGATTCATATCTAATCCTTGCATTTGCATTGAATTCTTGAGGCTAGTTCTACATAACTGGTCCTTAAGTTCATTCAATATCACTTCATTTAGTTTTGCATTTAAGATCATTTATAATTATTAATCAAGTGATATTTATATTTATTGTTTGGAGAGCACACCCACATTCCTCTCTAAGAGAAAATCAACAAGTCTTGGGTGCACTTGTTTCGCTCATCAGAGGTTATGTTGGAATCCATTGTGTAGTTGCAAGTTTTATGAATATGTGTCGATTAGATTGATTTATAACTATCATTTGCATGTCTGAGATTGTTCCACACATGTGGGTTTTCATCATACATATTTCTGGCTTGCTCGGTGGGATCCACATCCCTAAAATTCTTTTCAAATTTTCAAAAACCTGTCATTCACACGTTGAAATCACAGAACGTCATCTATGATTATTCAATGTCATCTGTGCTCTGAGATTGGTTTTTGTGCTCTTAGATTATTTTCTGCACTTTGAGATTATGTTCATCCACACTCTGATTCTGGAATCTACATAGATTGACATTTGCAATGTGTCATTGTCATCTCTGCCTTGTTTGATTTTCCAACTCGATCTGGGAGATGGGTATCTTTTGGGTGGTTTTCTTGTAGGATTCTTGTGTGACCTTTAGGCCATGATAGGCCAATTTCAGCATCAAGACCATGCATAAAATGTAACATTTAAGTATAAGTTATAATTAAGTTACATTTTATGTATATACTTTCAGGATGTTCTAGAGTCGTTTCAGCTTCATAGGAGTTAAGATAAAGATTCTAGTTTATGAGGGTTTTTAGGAAATTTCAAACTTAGTCAAATTTCAGGAATACACATATTGTCTCCCACATGATTCTGGTGGAATATTAATTGTAACCTTCTATATCTTCCCTGTCACATTTAGTTTTTCTAGTTTTGATTGTTACTAATATGTTTGTCTTTTTGCAGCATTTCAGGGTTGAATACTTTAAGATTACTAATATTTTCATGTAGGTTTCCTTGGATTTTAATGGATTTTTGGAATGAATATGTATGCTTTAAACATTAATATTTGAATGCATGTTGTTTAAAGAAATTAACCACATCCAATATTGAATGGATAAGGGAATGAACATCACAAACTCTTGATTGACTTAAGGAAAAACAATCACACCTTTCTTACATGTTTTCCTTCTTGATGTGTGGGAAATAAATTGAACTTGCATGCTTAATCATACTATTGTGTCTTTTTCTTAGGTAGAAAACACATAGTTTTTCTAATTAGGTTCAATTTGAGACATGAACTCTTTTTGGTGTGTTTGAAGAAGTGTTTATCAAAACTTATTTCAAACTATTTGGCATTATATAGATCCCTTAAATTACATGATGCTATGATTAAAATATAGCCATATCCTCTCCCCTCTCCTTCATAAAACTTGGGTGAAGAGAAATTTTAGCTTAATGTAGCTTCTAGAGAGGCCTATCTAGAGGGTGTGTTTCCCCTTTAGAGGAGGACATCAAATAGGTAAATACCCTGGATGACATAGAAATGAGACACTAAACAAAAACTTTTCTCAATCCCACCAAGATTGGGCTTGGTGAGTGGATGATATTTTGGATCAAGAGAGTAGTGCCTAAGGAGTTGACATGGTCCACTAGAGACTTAAGTGTCTCACACACGTACAAATCAATTGGAGGGATGCTATAGATCTTACTACCAACTATAAATTAGTAGCCTACCTGATTTACCTCTGAATGGTGACTTATTATAGTGCAAGGGGAGGGAAGATTCTCCATCAAAGATTCCTATCATATGTTTCCTAGGGTATTGTGTTGCAAAAGATATTTTCAGAGAATGGAAACAATACCTGGAAAAAGATAAAAATATAGGCGCCCTTCCGGTGGTGACACTATTATGTGAGTTGAAGGACTACTAAGAAATGGGCCTATAATATTTCATGCAAAGCCAATTCCTTAAGGTAATTACTATTTGTACTATCTTTGTTGTGTTAAACGATGTAAAAAAATAGCTGGCTTGAAAGGGCCACTTGTACATATGCAAACAAAATATCAAAATTGTATCAAAAATCCCCGAAGTCATAATTGCTTGTCTCCTGCAAGGTTGCTTTGTCCCTTGCAGGGTTGTTTTCAGATGTTTTTCTTCAATAACTATCAGTTATGCCCAAAATATGAGTCAAGTTATACTTAGTGTAGTCAATACCATTGATGTATGTTGAAAATCAGTTCTTGTTAATGAACAAATTAACTTAAAATAGTCCAAAATCAGTCAAAACCCTACATTTTCATCTCCAACCTGTAACCCGCATATTCACAGATCAATGTTTATGTCTGAGAATCAGTGTCTCTATCTGAAAATAGTGACTTGCCAAAAGTTTCCTAAATTAGACCTTTTCCTCCATCATTTCATCAATGCTTCATCAATCTAGTCTTTCACATTTCATTAAATTCTTCCAAATTTTTGATTTAGGAGGACTATCATCCACTTGGAATCTATCAAAGTATCATTAAGACCCTCATCCTTAATCAAGACCCTAGTTAGATCTCATTTCATGAGAACATTATCCACCTTAAGTGATTAATTTAATTAGTCATATCCTATTTTTCCTGAGATCATAAGTCTATCCCAAGTATGAGAAAGATATCATCTAGATCCAAATCATTTTTCTTTATAGGATCTTATTTCACTAAGTTTATCCACAACCTTCATCGAATCATCAAAATCATATCAAATCCAACCTTGAGGCCATGCCCTCATAATGAACATCAAATCAAATCTTGAGGCCCTGTCCTCACATCCAACATAAAATCCAACATCTTTGAGACCCTTCCCTCTCAATCAAAATAAAGTCCAAACCTGCTCCTAGTCCTAATTTCATATTCCATCCATCATTAAATATTTCACTTCATCCATTCTTAATACATATCTTCATCCATGTCATCTTCTAATCCAAATCTCAAGCCCCTCATCTAAATATCATGAATATGGATTGGTTTCACAAAATGGTTGAGGACTTTTGAATGATAAACCTTGATCCTCAAATCATATCTCAAACTCAACTAACCGATCAATAAAATCCATCCAACTCATACATACCTCATAATAATCCAACCCCTAACTACCCATATCTCTCATCACAACCTACTTACCAAGTCAATCCCATAACATCACATATATCTACCATATCCTCATCCGTTCTACCTCAACATGTCATATCCAATCCCAATCTATCTCAAATTTCTTATCCTTACTCTACCTTTGACAAGGGAAATCCATCTCATTATACTTCACCCACATATGATTCCATCCATATCCACTTTTCCCAAGAGATTCAATAACTTTGAAATATTTTCCATAGCTTGAAAAATGGGGGTCAAAAGAAAAATGTTTTTCCTTTGAAGACATATATCCTTCCCCATTTGTCCAAACCCATAATCCTCATCTCCCATCCAATCTTAATCATCCACATAATCTCCCACACATTAATCCTACTTTCCAAAAAAATAATCCAAATCCTCCATCCAATCCCAATCCTCCACATAATATTAACCCTTTAAAACCTACACCTTCCCCATCTTGTAATAAATTTTCCATTGACTTGATCCAAGGGCTAGCAGAGAAGTATAGATCCCCAAATCTAAATCAAGTTGTGAAATCATCCCAAGTCATGCATCCACCTCCATCCCCTCCAAATTAAGGCATACCTAAATCTCCTAAGTATCATGAGTGTTCCATCCCTTCATCCACCCAAGTTGAAGCTTCCACCTCCTTCACCATATTATCCTCACAAGTCCAAACATGTCAAGACCTTGTCCCAAACAATACTAATATGGATTCCTTTTCTCCTCTCGATCTAAACATCCCTCCATTTTATGACACTTTTCCATATTATGACACCTTTCCATATGAAGAACATATCCTTCCATATCAATATCCACTTATCCTCCTTAACCCATCTCATGATCCCATTCCTAATCAAGATAAAGATATCCCTTGAATTACATCCATTGATTATTCCTCTCCATGTCAAGATTTAACATCCAATTATCCTCTACTTCATGAATATATTCCTTATATCCAATCCACTAATAACCCTCCATGTCAAGATCAAATTACTCCATCTCATGATTCCATTGTTGGAAATAATGGGGAGTGTGTACTGAGAGGGGAGGGGTGACTCAGTACCTCTAATTTTTTTAAGTTAATTTACCTTTAACCTTATGTAATCAAATATTTTCTTTACCAATCATATATGTTGTTCTTTCTTTATACATGTGATATCAATTCATAGTCTTAATTGTATGTAGACGTTCATAGAAACATTCATGAAAGCAATAACACATAACACAAGATATGGTAATGCAGAAAACCCCTGTTAGAAGGTAAAAACTGTGGTGGGGATAGCACCCACAAAAACTTCACTATCTGTAGATTGGAAGGGGTCGGTTAAGGCTTACAATTTGATCACTTCTGATGATCTACCCTGTTAGGAGTATTATGTGGAGAATGATTAAGTTCTACTCAGTTAAGAGATTTAGCAACACTTCTTAGTGTGCACTTGGTTAAGAGATTTACAATAGGATTGTTAAATCCACCTTTCTTGAAAGAATTTCTTCTATTTTCTACACTTGTTAGAATACAGAAAAAAATACTCATTGACCTAAGTGTATGAAATCTACAATTGCTGATTACAGATCCATTAAATTTTTCATGTACAAAGTATCACCTAATCTGATTGATTAATACCTATATTGCTCGATAGCCTTGGTTCTTGGTTCTTGATAACCAAATTCATCTTTTGCTATTTTTCTTCTTGAAACTCTTAGTCTGATCCATAGATGTTCTCATTGGCTACATTCATTCTCTCATCCATTCAAATGAATGATTACAACATCTATTTATACAATAGATTTGACCTTTTTAGTTTCACGTATTAATAACTTAACTCTATGATCAAAGGTTTACAACTTGACCTTGATATCCTAGTTTGCATGTTTTTAATCAGTTAGACTGATTAAAACAATTAAAATTATGTTTCTTGTTCCTTAAGAAATGGTTTTAAAACAAATCTTAAACTCTAGATATAAATTATAAATGTTTTATCTGACGTGGAAGTCAGATCCACTTTTCTCAGGATATAACTGACTTTCGGTCTCTGATGCTCAATTTTCTTTGAAATTAGTTTGTCTGTCTTTCAGTGTTCCTTTGTTGAACTATCTGTCAGATTCCCTTTCTCTATTGAGTTCCACTATTTCTTCTCTTTTAGTTTATAGTGTAACCTTCTTGTCAGGTTCCTCGGTATTATCTTCGGGTTGCACTTTCGGTTTACACTGTAAAACTTGTGTCGTCAGGTTTCCCTTTACTTAGCACTTTCGGTCTGAACTAAAACCTAACTTTCAATGTAGTGTAAATGATGGTTCATAACAAATGGTTTCCCTTTACATACTAATGGCAAAACTTATGTCATCAATCTCCCCTTTTGATATTAGTATCAAAAACTGATATGTGCAAAATACTAAAGTGTTTAGTATGTACACCATGTATATTACTTAGTAATTTCATGAGTCCCCTATGCATCTACTGGTATAGTATAGTATATGTGTATGACACTTGTCTTTATACTATTTCTTCCCTTTCACCTTGTCTTTTCCCTTTGTGCTATATTTTCCTTTTCCCCTTTTTACTATATGCTCTGTACATATCATTTTCCTTTTTCCCCTTTTTTGATAGTAAGGGCAAAGATGTATACCTATAGCTTATCAAAAATATGAGAGTGAGAGGTCTTCATTTCCTCCATCATCTTCTCCCATTTCTCCTTGAGATTCTCAAGAGCCATGTGCTATAGTGTGATCCCGACATGCATGTCGTAGATGTTGTCTTCTACAGATATCTTTGGGGTGGCAATTAGTTGTCTTTCCAAACTTATGTATTGTTGCAGAAGTGTGAGGTTCAGGAAATTTGATCCTTATCTCGGCAACCTCTTCCCTGAATTGTGATTCTACTTCCCAAATTTCTTGTCTTAACCTTTTGATTTCAATTATCTTCTCATAATGCAATTTGATTGCATTTCCATCCGTGGTTAGACTTTTAGCACTTGCAGTTATATCAGAATCGAACTTTGCAATCTTATCACTATTATCCTTAGTGAAATTCTCCAAAGTGCATAAATTTTGGATTAAGGAAATAGCTTTAGTAATGATTGGATCTAATTCATTTGTTAGTTCTTAAAGCTTTACCTTATTTTCTACCACTTCTTGGCTGATCTTTTCTATCAATGTGAATTGGAACTTTTGTTCTGCTCGTTCTTCAATAGCCTTTTTTGCATCCACATTTTATGTTGTGATGGCGTCGGTAAGAATGACAAGTTGATCTAGAATGGGGGTATTGTGATCAACATCAATGTCAGGAACTATCAGTTGTAAGATATCTCCAGGGAAAACTTTAGTGGCAAATCTCTCATGTCCGTGACTCAAGATTTGGAAAATATAATGTGTAAATCAGGTTGTCCATGTTGCTCAAACTCTATAAATATTGGGTCCAATGTCCAGGCCCATTGCCTATTGTTTTATGTATTTTTATCCTTTTCTATCACAATATCGCCAATCAAATTAATTGTTGGACACTATAAATTGAAACATTTCTCGTACAATGTACAAAGCTTGTCATAATTGACAACCATATTCGCCAATATTTGGTTGATATTTAAGGTTAGGGTATAGGTTACGTGACATGTGTCTCTATTTCAGACACTTTCAATGAAACTTTATGACTTTGAAAACTTAGTCCTGAAATAGATTTGACGTGTGTCTCTATTTTGGAGACTTTTGGGGGAATCTTTGTGTCCTTTTAAACCTTGGCCCAAAATAGAATTCTTGCCATCCATCTAGGATCATCCAACAGTTATAAAAATCAAGGTTGGTTCTTGTTAAAAGATATAAAATTAACTCACGAAACCTTAATAAAATAATAAAATTAATTCCTGCCATCCATCTGGGATCATCCAACGCTTATAAAAAGTAGGGTTGGTTCTTGTTAAAATATATATAATTAACCCTTGACCCCGCCCTATACCGTGACATGGAGCATGCTAGGGGCACTACCCCTAGACCCGTCTTGGGGTTGCTACCCCCAAACCCCCATCAAATAATAATGGTTTCTTGGTATGTGTGCCTGTCACCATGATTTTTTTCAATAATGAAAGATTCGCCAAGATTTTATAGAATTTTCATATAATTGAAAAAAAAAATTGCTAGTACAAATAATATTTTTTCTATTCAAATTAATTTTTTTTGCCAATAATATTAAATTTTCGCCCCCAAAATAATGGAGGATTCGCCAGTATTTTACACCTTTTCCCAGAAGGGGGTTTCTTAAAGTTTTCCCTAGATATCTCTTGTATTTTTTAGCACTAGAGAATCTTTGTGTTCTTTTCTTATCTTTTTCTGCATTGCTTTCCTTTGACATATCTCTCCATATTCTATAAGATATTCATAGTCCAATGTGGTTGGATCACACTTTGGTATTTCAATGATTTCATCAAGTTTGACCTCCAACTTACTCTTCTTGATTTTCTTCTTCTTCTTTTGTGATGCACCTGTATGTAAAACCATAGCAAGTTTTTCTGCTTGGTTTGATGTGCTGGAGGAAGGCTTTTGTGGTGTTGTACCTTTTTCTTGCTTCTTAGGATTTGCCTTTTGGTTGTCTGAGGACATCTCCCTATCTACCATCAGTGTATCTATAGCATCGCCTTTGATGTCCTTAGGCGTGGTATCAACTGTCTTATCTTGTTCACCTTTCTCTTTGTACACTTCATCTGTCTCTTTTATTTGTGCATCTTTTTTGGTGTTATCTCCATCTTTTTGTTCTCCACCGAAGACTACCTGTTCATCTGTTGTATCCTTATTTTCATCAGATGTATCTTTTTTTTCATCATTACCCTTAATCTCAGGTATGCTTGTTTCCTTCTCAGGTAACTTCTCCTTCTCTAAGGTAATATTGATAACTTGTATCAATAGTGGTATCTATAATGGTGTGTCTACCTATGCTGAATCTATTGTAGTGTCCTATTCGTTATTTTGGTCCTTTACAATAGTGACATCTTCATCTTTCTGTATCTCATTTGCAGGATCTACTCCAGTAATATCAATGATTGTATTATCGGGCCATGTCTCATCTGCAACGTCCATATCCATGTTGCCTTTTATGTTCACTGATTCTTCCTTGACATCTTCATCAGTGATAATAATATGTTCGGGGTTGTATTTAGCCTGATCATCCTTGTTCTGTTGATTTTTGGTAAGAGCAATTTGTGGCTCTGGACTTGTATCCTTTTTAGGTATATCAAGTATCTTTCTCCATTTAGCCTCACTCATCTTGTCTAGTTCAAGTAGATGTCCTTGAAGTACTTGATATACTCTAACTTTGGTGAGAACCTCATGGATTTTTTCTTCATCACTTCTTTAATCTCCTCCATTTTAGATTCGGGAGGCATGACAGAAACTAGGGCTCTTTCCCTGATCTCTTTCTCAGAGTGTAATACAAATTTCCCTCTTTCTGATAATCTATCTTGGAGTTCTTTTGGAATATTATCTGCAAATTGTATTGGAACATATTTGAATATACACATCATTTTGATAATTGCATCTTCTATTTTATTTTGATCTTCGGGATCCAATGTTATCCATTTCTTAATCTTGCGATCATTGACTATTCCTGATTTGATAATTGAAGCGCATACCTCATCAATAGTTTCAAGAGTCTTACTCTTTTCTTTTTGGAGAGATTCATCCTCTTGAGTATCTTCGATATCTTCCTTTGTTAGGATTAATTTCCTTCTCCACTTCGGTGATTTGGTCTATTTGGTTTGAGTTTTTCTTTTGTAGGTCCTTACTTGACCTTTCTTGATCGATGAAGGACTTGCATCCTTTGTTGTCTGACTCCTGGTCCTAGATGCAGCAGTAGTCCTTGGTTTCTTTTCTGGTGGAGGTAGTGGTGTATCTGACTCTGTGGATTCTGATTCACTCTCCTTCTTAGCTTCACCGATGGGTGACTGACCCTCGTTTTCTTCTTTCTATCCAGTATCCTCTTCATTCAACAATAGCTTATTCTTCAAGTTATTAACCATCTTGTCTTTCTTCGTAATAATATTCTTCACAACTAAGCTAGTTTTAACCCTTTCTTTGGCTTCCTCATAAGTTCCAAACTTATGTTGTGATTTATCTAATGGTTCATTTATCAATGTCTCAATAACATTTGATGCTTGATCTATGTTCACCTCATAATCAAGTGGAGCTATCCATGCTATCCTTGGTACAATTGGCTTGATGTAGGTGTAGTCAGTGTCCACCATAAAACATGTGTCAGTCTTGAACTTTTATACTAATTGCTCTGGAATTCTCATTCTTTTCCGCATTCTTTCTTTGAATCCAGCAAAATTTTCATCCATGACTGACTCAAAATTGTCTCCTAGTGATTTGATGAACTCACTAATCTGTGTGGTCACTGGTCTTGTAGTGTCCCATTTGACATTTCCTATGGATGGGAAGGATTCTCAAAAATAGAATAATATGCACATGATGAGTGAACCAAACTTACATGAATTAGACTTTTCATTTCTTATTGTCTTCATGTTCTCATCCAATTGTCTTAGCAGAAGTTCTGATAGATCCAACTGTAGTCCCTTCTTGACAATCTTGTATGTTGTATCCACTGCTCCAGATGCAATATTGTTCATCCTACTATCCTGAAAGAACTTGTATCCTAAGACACATGCTCCAAATTTCATTTCATCATCGATGATGGTGGATACCTTTTGTCCTCTTCCATCCCATGATGCTCATGTATTCTTCTCAATGTCATCTTTAGGTGGGTGCTTTAGTGCCTTTACCTTATCAGTTATGGGATAACCAGTGACAACGTGTATAACATCCCTAGTTATCAGTTTAGGCTCATCTAGCCCTAATTTTTGGTCATGAATCCTGCTCAGTACTAACCAAATCCATTCGGTCTTGAACTCCTTTGGGAACCATAGGGAATTTGTGAGCCCTTTTACCTCAATGTGCTTATGCTATTTCTTGATAGATCCATCATCATTGCAAAGCTTATTGAAATATTTCTCAACTTTCAGGTATCCTATTTCTGCTATCTTGCAGTGTATATATGCTCCCACATATTTGACGAGAAAACCCTTGCTAGTATACTAGAGAATGTACCAAGATTGTCAGGTTGTGAAGCAACCTTGGGATACATCTTGTAATGAGGTTCCTCACATGTTGAATTATTGATTAGGTTGACCTTATTATTCTTATCATTCTTGATTTTAGCAGTTCTTGATGTAGTTGTCATCGTTTCTAAATTTTAGGGCTTTTTCTCATAAGTGAAAGTAGAGTTCACGGTTATCTCTGTTACTTACTTCAACCTTTGTAGCTTATTAGGAATTTGTTTGGATTTTTGTGAACCGGGTTGGATTCACTTTGCAATCTATCACTTCGTGCTCTGGTTTTTCTCTGTCTCTTCACTCTAGTCACTTGGTGAAAAATAAAACCCTTACATCATCTATTTATAGACTTTTCCCTAAGTAGAGTCATTAATGCTCAACCACTTCTCGATGTGTGGAGACAGAGTTTTTGGGTGATACACAATAACATTCTTGGTGGTAACACAATGCTTTGGGGCAACTGTTAACTTATTACTTTCACTGACAGATTTTGGTGTATGGCAAAGACAACATTGTCAACTCACATGATTACCGACGAATCTTGGTTTACACTAGCGACTTAGCCTTTATGTGTTAACCGATGATTCTCGATAAGTATAGAAAACTTAGATTTGTATGTACACCGATGCATTTTTGTATGCATTGATTGATGAGATTTAATTCACATAATTATAACAATTAATACCATAGTGCATCTTTAATCATTCTGATTTGGTATTTTAACTATGCATAATGGAACTGATGCAAAATATAGCTTCGTATAATGCAATTCCATACTTACTTGTTCTACTTAGGTGGGGGTGTTGATGTCACCAAATCCATTGGATAAGGTGTCACCTATTGTATTGCTTGGTCCAGCTTCATCAATTTTTGTAGATTTCCTCCACATTTTTTTTCTCATCTTTCTAATGTCTTCAATGGTGTTTCCATTGGCAAAGGTGTTGGTCTCTTTCATTTGGTCTATGCATTCTTTCTTAAGATGAACAACTTTATGATAGTGTAGACATGCCATTCTCAGGTTAGTCTAACTCCTAGACTTTCTTGTCCATTGTCTCATACAATTTTCAGCTATGTGGCCAAATCTTCCACATGCTGTACAGTTTTGCCATGTGTTGTAATCCTAAACATATTTGTTACCGACTCTTTTTTGTTGATAGGCAATTTCAATGTCTTTAGGCTTCCATGCTTACCTTTTCTTCTTCCAACATTCAAGAGATGTGTGCCCATGAATTTTGCAAGTAGGACAATATTTGTCCATGTAGGTTTCCTTCTTTGGTTGTTTCACCTCATATTTACATTCATATGCTTTATGTCCTTTCTTGTTACATTTATAGCAAATTCCTATGAATGAAGCTGTGGATTTAGGAATACCTTTCATTTTTCTCCTGCATACATTTGATGTGTGGCTTGGCCTTCCACAGTGATTGCATGTCATCTTTCTTTGTCTTGGATTTGCATAGACATTATTTGGATCATCTTGGTTGGGTGATTATCCATTCTCGGTATAGCCTAGTCTGGAATTATTGTTGACTCTTCTTTGTCCATCCAAAAAATCATCTATCCTTTTGTTTCTTTCTTCAGCTCTCTTGATTATGTCATTATGATGTTGCTGAATTCTGACTTCATGTTTCAGCTTTTTATTTTCTTCTCTTAGCTCACCGATAGCTTCTATTCTTTCAACGAGTTTTGTATTCATTCTGTGTGCCTCTTGACTCATAAGAATAATATGATTTATGATCTCATGATGATGTTCTAAAAGTCTCTATATTTCAAACTCTTTCTCTTGTAGCTTTTTAGTAATCTTCCTTTTTTCATCAATAGCTAGTGTTCTTTCTTGCTCAGCTTGTCTAGCATTGTTCATGACATCAATCATTCTTACTATCTGTGTCTCTTGACTAATTTGTAGAGATTTCACTTGTCCAACTAAATTTTGATTGATTTCATTCAGACTTGTGATGCTTTCTTCTTATGTGTCTGATGCTTTTCTAGTTGTAGATCTTGAAGATTCAAATAGATCTGGTATCTCTTCCGCTTGGTAGGTTGTTTCATTACATCAAGATGCCATAATCATTCTTTCATCTAGCAATTATCTCATCTTGATTCTAGCTTCTTTATACTGCTCATAGAAGATTTGAATTTCTAGCTTCTGATTCTCAATACTCTTGTCAAGCATGTACTTCTCCATTGTATGATCTTTTCTCTTAAGTCTTTAAACTTTCAAAATAAGAGATCTAGCTCTGATACCAATTGTTGGAAATAATGGGAAGTGTGTAGTGAGAGGGGAGGGGTGAATCAGTACCTCTAAAACTTTTTATTTAATTTACCTTTAACCTTATGTAATCAAGTATTTGCTTTACAAATCATATCTATTGTTCTTTCTTTATGCATGTGATATCAATTCATAATCTTAATTGTATTTAGACATTTATAGAAACATTCATGAAAGAAATAACACATAACATAAGATATGGTAACTCAGAAAAACCCTGTTAGTTTGTATAAACTTCGGTGGGGATGGAACCCACAAAAACTTCACTATCTGCAGATTGGAAGGGGCCAGTTAAGGCTTACAATTTGATCACTTCTGATGATCTACCCTGTTAGGGGTGTTATGTGGAGACTGGTTAAGGTCTACTCTTTTAAGAGCTTTAGCAACACTGTTTACTGTGCACTCGGTTAAGTGATTTACAATAGGATTGTTAAATCCACCTTTCTTGAAAGGATTTATTCTATTTGCTACACTTGCTAGAATGCAAACAAAAATACTCATTAACCTGAGTGTATGCAATATACAATTGCTGATTATAGATACATTAAAGTTTGCATGTACAAAGTATCACCTAATGTGATTGATTAATACCTCTATTGCTCGGTAGCCTTGGTTCTTGATTCTTGATAACCAAATTCATCTTTTTTTGTTTTGCTTCTTGAAACCCTCAGTCTGATCCATAGATGTGCTTGTTGGCTACATTAATCCTCTCATCTATTCAAATGAATGATTACAATATCTATTTATACAATATATTTGACCTTTTTAGTTTCACGTATTACAAACTTAACTCTATGATCAAAGGTTTACAACTTGACCTTGATCTCCTAGTTTGCATGTTTTTAATTAGTTAGACTGATTAAAACAATTATAATTATGTTTCTTGTTCCTCAAGAAATGGTTTTAAAACAAATCTTAAACTCTAGATATAAAGTATAATTGTTTTATCTGACGTGGAAGTCAGATCCATTTTTCTTGGGATATAACTGACTTTGGGTGTCTGATGCCTGGTTTTCTCTGAAATCCATTTGTCTTTCTTTCGGTTTTCCTTTCTTGAATTGTCTTTCGAGTTCCCTTGCTCTATCAGGTTCCTTTTTTTCTTCTCTTTTGGTTTATAGTGTAACCTTCTTGTCGGGTTCCTTTGTATTATCTTCGGGTTGCACTTTTAGTTTACACTATAAAACTTGTGTCGTCGGGTTTCCCTTTACTTAGCACTTTCAGTCTAAACTGAAACCTGACTTTTGGTGTGGTGTAACTGATGGTTCATAACAATTGTTTTCTCTTTGCATACTAATGGAAAAACTTATGTAATAATCCATCTCCTCCACCCTATTACATGCTCCAATTCCATCTCAATATCCACTCATTCCTTCCATTTCACCACATAATCCTCTCCAAATTGAAGATCATATTACCCCTTCATCTCCATGTTATGATCCAAATCCATATCAATATCCTATTACCCCTTTTACCCCCCCTTATAATCCCAATCATCTACAGGATCATAATCCTCCACAAATTCCCATCACAACTATCCAATCCATCCATGAACCTCATACATCTAATATTGATTCGTCCATCTCTATCCAATATGGATTTCTTCAAGATCCTACCATTCCTTCCACCTCTCCTCCCCATTCACATGGACTCACATCTTATGCTCAAATTGATAAGCATCCCATTGGAAAAATAATGTCTCAATATATTGGTAAAACTTTCACCCCTTCCAAATCCAAAATCCATCCATCTAAACTCAAATTTTCCCATCCCCCATCCTCTATATCTATATTGGGCCCTTATGTCCAAAATTTCATTCCTTCGTCATCCGCATAAATTTTGGGTCCTTACATACATCTATCTACCATATCAAAGTCCACTACTCCATCACCTCCAATCAACAAGAAAGATCAGCAAAGGCACACATCCTTGAATTCCTTCCAACATTCACCCTCCCATCCATAAAATCTCCACACCGTCATACTAATTCAAAAATTCCATTTCTATTTGAAGCAATTTGGATGCCACAACTAAAATGCATAAAGTAAAAAATCCACAAAAATACAAGGACCAACATGTCCCATCTAAAAGACATGTTCAAGAAAATGAAAATATGATCCAAAAGAAATTAAAGTTCAAAAGGCCACAGAGACCCAAAAAGAAAAATTTAAAAATCATGTGGATTCCCAAGATACTCATTGAAAAAATGAATCTCAAAGAAAAATCAAAATTGGCATGCAACCTTTCTAATCCAAAATTTTCCTCCATTCACAAGTCCTCCAATCCTCCATTTAAAAATCCTCCATCTTCCATTCCATTTTGGGGCCTTATGCACCCAAATCCACTATCCTAAGTCCATTGTCTCCCTCCTCTATTTTGGGTTCTTACATCCCAAAATACACATTTGATACTCCATCCTATTCTCCACAACTATACCACCATTGAAGGTGTGTGCCAATGATGATCTTTGAAACTCCTTCATCAATTTATTCACAAGATTATCCACCAATCCTTCCCCACCATTCCACCCCATTAATCCCATATTTTTCATAAATCCATATCCTCTGCCCCCCATCCATTTCATCTCCCCTCCCACCATTATTCCAACATCTATGAGCATATATTAAAAATTCCTTGATACATTATAACAAATAAAAAAAAAAAAAAATCAAGGGATACAATCCATGGAACTAGATGCTTGAGTCCTTCCACCATCCTCCCATCACATATCCATTGTCTCAAATCCCCATATATATCCACTTACTTATCCTCATCCCATTACACTCTACACTTGGGGGCAAGCTCCATCCATACTATGCTACCATACATATCTTCCACATCCCCTATTTACTATCCACCATCGTATCTAAGTACATCATCCTTTTCCCATATTTGATCTTGACTATCCCATCCATTCCTTCCATCCACACCCTCCATGTTCCTCATTAATTATCCATCCACTATTTTTTATCATACACAAGTCCACCCACTTTATCCATATTTGATTTTTACATCATCTCCATCTCATAGTCCTTGTAACATTTATTTCATTCATCCTCCATCCATAATCCTATATAAAAACACCCTCATTTCCCATGTCTTTGATCTTTATTATCCTATTCCATCCATATGCTCCATATCATTATCAATTATCCTATTCCATTCATACCCTCCATCTCATATCCCTTATCCATCCACCTTCCACTTTCATACCTTTTCTCTTGATCAAAACTAGAGCCTATAAAATACTCAAATATCCATGCATGCTTGTGACAATGCAAGCCTTCATTTCCTCCATGAGTATCCATTACACACCATCTTTTCATCTCATAAATTTTCATCCCCCATCTTTCCAATCCTTCATTTTTTCTACCTTTAGTGTGGGGCATTTTAACTCCTTTGCAACATGGTCTTTGGATTCTCATCCAGCTTTTTCCCATCTTTTAATCCCACATATCCCATCAAAAATCCATGTTGTCCCTCTATCTTCCATCCATAAAACCTCTCCATCCCATTTCTTTTACCATGCCTTGGTTATCCCTTGTCATTCGACCCAATCCATTCTATCTATGCATCTAATCCTTTCATATCAAATCCATTTATCTTCTAATTACATCCATTTATCTTTCTTCCATCCTATTCAATCTATCTTATTCTCCAATCTCATTTTATCTAATCAAGTTCCTCCTTCATCATCTAATTACTTGTTATTATACCCATTCTAATCCCATCAAACCAAGCTTCACCCCATCACACTGAGCTTTTCCAAGACACTTTGACTCCATGAGCTTTATCAAATCAATTCCAAGATTGACTTTCTGAGTTCCTTATTCATTTCACAACTATTGCTAGCGAATGCCCATTTTGACATCAATCAATCTTTTTCGCTAGGGTGCATCCTTCTATCATTGGCTTATCAATCTTCCATCACACAATAATGTTCATGGAAATAACTTTGGAATGAATGACTGATTGGTCATGATAACTCTTTTTTTGATATATTGGAATACATACATTCATTTGTGGAATGATCTACTTGTGGGTAATTTTAGTGCATTTTTGTTGGTTACACAGTTATGGTTATGTATGCCTCACTAGAGGCAGGGTCTAGTGTCACTGCATTGGTTCCACCATGATTGTTGATTTGCATCTATTATCCTAAATCTACCTGTTATGTATGTGGAGCCTAATTAGACTCAGTTTCTTTCGGCACGGTTTTCCCCCAGACGTATCTTTATCGGCCCCAAGCTCGGGGTCAAGAGGCAGAGCCCCTTGTGGGGTCCTGGGGCAGCACCCCAGGTAGGGTCAAGGGGCAGAGCCCCTGATGGGGTCAAGGGGCAGCGCCCCAGGGCAGGGTCGAGGGGCAACGCCCCTCGATGCCAACAATGACTTATTAATATTGTAAAGGGTCGACCATTGATTTTCTATTAGTCAGAGTATTTTTTGCCCTAATTAGGTTAGGTCAAATATGCTTTTGAAAAGGGATTAGGGTTTCAAGATTTCATTGTATGAGGGATTTTTCATAGTTTCCTGTGACGGTATTGAGTTGCAGGTTTTAGATTGTAATCGCTGGATAATAATAAAAATATTGGACTCGCTGTTGGTGGATGTAGCCCAGGGATTGGGTGAACCACGTTAAATATCTGTGACATTTGTGTTCTCTTCCATGTTTATATTTGCATTATTCTGCATATTATTCTAAAAAATGGTATCAGAGTGAAGTTTTTTCGTTCGTTATTTCATCTATTCTCTGAAGTAGGTCTCACGAGTTTGTGGGAGAGTCTCTCGGTTAAGTGGGAGAAATGGCAGACGAGGGTAGGCTGAAGCTTGATAAGCTTAATGGGCAGAACTTCTAGTTATGGAAGATGCAAATGGAGGACTATCTCTATCAGAAGGATCTATGGTGGCCATTAAGGGAATAGCCAAGAAAGAGGCAGCAATGTCTAAGGAAGACTGGGATATTTTGGATAGGAAGGCATTGGGGAGTATTCGTTTATGCCTGGCACAATCGGTGGCATTCAATATTACTGGAGAAATGGCAGCTAAAGATCTGATGGAAACCCTAGCAATGTTGTATGAAAAGCCTTCAGCTTCAAACAAGGTATTTCTCATGAAGCGTTTATTTAACATGAAAATGGTAGAAGGTGGATCAGTCACTAATCATTTGAATGAGTTTAATACAGTTACAAGTCAGTTAACTTTAGTTAAAATTACCTTTGATGAAGAGGTTAGGGCTCTCTTGATTCTGTGCTCTTTTCCAGAAAGCTGGAATGGCTTGGTAATGGCTGTTAGTAATTCTATTTCTGGTTCTAATACCCTAAAGTTTGATGATGTTGTTGGTGTTATATTGAGTGAGAAAATTCGTAGGAAAAGCTCAGGGGCATCCACATCGGGTAGTGTATTGAACGCAGAAAGCAGAGGCAGAATAAGAGACAGAGGAAACAACTCTGGAAATCATGGAAAATCATGAGGGAAGTCAAAGGGAAAGAGGTCTCAGTCAAGAGGACCTAGCGACTGCTGGTATTGTTGAAAACCAAGACATGCGAAGAAAGATTATTGGTCTCAGAAGAAAGATCAAGGAGACAAACACAATGGAAACAAGGAGGTAAATGTGGTAAGTAACAAATCAGAAGAGGATACTTTGCTCTTGTCTTTAGAAAATGTTGATGATTCATGGGTATTAGATTCAGGGGCTTCATTTCATACTACACCCCATAGAGGTTATTTTGTTGATTATGTCCAAGGGGATTTTGGGCTAGTTTATTTGGGAGATAATGAACCCTGTCAAATTGTTGGAAAAGGTAGAATCAAGATTAAGTTGCACAATGGGAA
>MU225967.1:972102-1053755 GCA_018584345.1 Thuja plicata | reverse complement strand
GGTTACAAAAGGTGAATGCGTTATCCACTACAGAGGCAGAGTATGTTGTTGCTACAGAGGTAGCCAAGGAGATGATATGGCTTCAATTCTTCATGGAAGAATTGGGACATCCACAGGCAGATAATTACTTATATTCAGATAGTCAGAGCACCATTCATCTTGCAAAGAATTCTGCTTTGCACTCAAAAACAAAGCACATACAATTGTGATATCATTTCATCCGGTCAGTTTTGGATGATGGATATTTAAAGTTGGAGAAGATACATAGCAGCTATGTTTACAAAGGCAGTGACAAGGGAGAAGTTGAATTCCTCTTCAGCTTCAGTTGGTCTTCTAGACTGAACAATATAAAAGAACAGCAGAGTCCAAGGTGGTTTCTTTATTCCAGTGGGAGCTACAGGTTTGGTCGATCAGTCTCCAAGTGGGAGGATATTGTTGTGGAGTCTAATCAGTCTCCAAGTGGGAGATTGTTATGTATGTAGAGCCTAATCAGACTTAGTTTCTTTCGGTGCGGTTTCTTCCCAGACATATCTTTATCAGCCCCAAGCTCGGGGTCAAGGGGCAGAGCGCCTTGTGGGGTCCTGGGGCAGCGCCCCAGGTGGGGTCAACAAGTAGAGCCCCTGATGGGGTTAAGGGGCAGTGCCCCTTGCGGGCGCCCTTTGGGGCAATGCCCCAGGGTGGGGTCGAGGGGTAGCGCCCCTCGACGCCAAAAATGACTTATTAATATTGTAAAGGGTCGACCATTGTTTTTCTATTAGTCAGAGTATTTTTTTCCCTAATTAGGTTAGGTCAAATATGCTTTTGAAAAGGGCTTAGGGTTTTGAGATTTCATTGTATGAGGGATTTTTCATAGTTTCCTATGACGGTATTGAGTTGTAGGTTTCAGATTGTAATCACTAGATAATAATAAAAATATTGGACTCGCTGTTGGTGGACGTAGCCCAGGGATTGGGTGAACCACATTAAATCTCTGTGTCATTTGTGTTCTCTTCCGTTTTAATATTTGCATTATTTTGCTTATTATTCTAACACTACCTTGTTTTTCTAAGATTCTAGTCCATGCAGAGGAACCATGTCATCCACGTTGTCTAGCATGTGATGCATACATCCCGTTGCAAAATCAAACTAGGATGTGCTCTCCGATATTAACACATTACAATCCCAAAAATCTCATGTAGTTAGGTTACATTAGTTTCATTTAGTATTCTTGCAATCTGCATTATTAGGCTCCTATTTATTCACTATTCCCCCATCTCGATTGTGACATCATGTCCATGATCTACCTTAGGTCTTCCCTGAACCCCCTCCCCTCCCCCATGGAAAAATCTAGTGGCACTAGTCAATTTATCTCTTTTTCTCACTTCCTCCTCATTTTTCTTCCTCGCTTCTGCCTTTTTTTGAGAAAATTCCATAAAATTTATTTTTTATGTTATTTTCTCAAGGGGGCATAATATCCCACTAGAATTACTTTTCTCTCTCGGACATCTTGATTTATTTTTTCTTTGATGTGACATCGTCTTTGATGTCACATCAAAGAAGGGAAAAATGTAGACACCTAAAATCAATGTTGCACACTTATATTAATTTAATTAATATTCCTTTAACATTATAGTTAATTCTAGATAATTAACTATTTTCGTTATATTTATATATTGATTTAATTAAATTAATTCGTTATTCTGTGGTATCTAAATTTAATTTAAATACCTTTCCCTAATATATTAATTTTACATTTTAATATATGATTCTCCACAAAATCTCCCTTTTTAAAAAATTCATTTTATTTATACCTCACATGACTTATTTTTCTAAAACATTATTAAACTAAATCTTATTTGATTTAATCTTAACCTAGACCTAGACCCTACCCTACCCACGTCACTCTCAACCAAATAAGCCTATTCACTAATTAACTAAGGTTAATTAGGCTATTTTTTGGATTCCTACACCTATTAGTGCTAATTATTTTCTCACACATCTCTGAGAAAATTTCCAAAAATCACCTTTTCATAAATTTCTAAAACTTCCTAATAAAGGTTCCTTACAACCATGATGAAAACTTCTTAGAATTTCTAAAACTTTCTCATTGGACAAGGTCTATGATGTTTCTTACAAGATCTCTTACATGTGTACATGAAGTTCACATGGACCCATCACATCCCAAGTTGCTCAAACATGTGTGAGAAACCATGGAATCTTGCATGGATTATGTGTCTTTCATGCGGCACCTATGTGGATGCCACACCACTCAAGTACTCCAAAATCCTATAATAGGAGCCTTGCCAAGAGTAAATCATCCCCTCATTTTGCATATTAGAGTTATCATGCTATTTTGTGCTTAGAATATTTAGAGCGTTCATTAGAGATTTATTACTAACATGTTTGGTAGTTGTTTCCATTCAATATGATAGTTGCATCTAATTTGTAGTTTGCATTCACTACTCATTAGGATCTTGCAATAGATTCATATCTACTCCTTGCATTTGCATTGAATGTTTGAGGCCATTTCTACATAACTATTCCTTGAGTTCATTCAATATCACTTTATTTAGTTTTGCATTTAAGATGATTTATCACGTTAATCAAGTGGGATTAATATTTTGTATTGGGAGAGCACACCCAAATTCCTCTCTAAGAGAAAATCAACAAGTCTTGGGTGCACTTGTTTGACCCATCAGAGGTTTCATTGGAAGCTATTGTGGAGGAGCAATTTTTATGAATATGTCTAGATTAGATTGATTTATAACTAACATTTGCATGTATGAGCTTGTTCCACATAGGTAGGTTTGATGCAGGAGCATCCTTGGGCAGTTGGAAATCTTGTGTCACCAAAAACATGTTTTGGTTTGATTTTGATTTGTTGATTGGGAGCTCAATAATCTAGTCGGTAACTTCCTTGGAGTTCCTTGATTGGATTGCTTAGTCACATGTTTTGCTCGGTGGTGTCTATTTGGTGGAGCTCAACTTGGTTGTGCCTCTCATCGAGTGGTATGTTCTCGGTGTTCTTGATCACCGATGGGGTGTATGCTATTTGTTTGGGTTGGCTGACTGGTGTGTTTAAATTGTGGATGCGTGTGGGAGATGTGACAACCTATAGCTTGTTTGGTTCACTCTCCTATGCAGAATTAATGACCGTTGGAGGCCGAGTGATGGATAACATGTTGGTTGTGTTTTCTTGATGCTGACTTGGGTTTATTTATGTTATTTCTTTGTAATATCGCCTTGTGGCAAGTTTTTATAAAAGAGAGTCTAGGTTGATGTTTAGAGGGGAGAGACATGAGGAGATAAGACAGGCAAGAAGATAGTGAATAGTAAGCTATAAGATGAAAGATGGAAAGTTGATGCAGATAGCTGTAAGTGGGTAGGTAGACATTGCAGATTGCTTGGAGGCTTGCGAGCGCAACTTTAGATCTATTTTCTTCCACTTAGCTATAGAGTAGTTTGGGAAGGTTGGATCCTGTGAGATCGTGTTGATGATATTGTTGTTTTGGCCCTAATAGGGAAGGGCTTACAGCCTGACATGTTGCATGTAATTAATCTAAAAATCAATATAAATTGATATAAGTTGTTATATCTCTGGTGTTGTTATGTTTCAGTTGTTTTCTTGTTGTTGGCTGCGAGTTTGGACAATCCTTTATTGGATCCTCTGAGCTTGACTGCATCAATTGGTATCAGAGCTAGTTCATTTCTTGTGGAGCTTAGCGTTTTCAAAGATCTAGAGAGATGCCCCCAAGAAGATTGGACCCTAAGGAGATTGTAGATCTTTCTGAGGAGGTGGAAGTGAGGATAACATAAAGATTTAGATCTGAGATGGAGGCAATAAAAAATGAAATCATAGAAGGTATCAAAAATGTTGGATTACATAGAGGTCTGAGAATGGATAATGGCTATGGAGAAGATGATGAAGAATTTGAAGCTTCTAGATCTAGTGGAGATGACAGAGCCGATCAGATGGAGAGATTTGGAGGAGACAAATATGATCGGTTATAGAGATCTAGAGCTTGGTTGAGTACAAGTTACCGAATGGAGGTGTCAAATTTTTTAGGTACATTGAGACCCGAGGATTTGATTGATTGGATCGGTGAGTTAGAAGACTACTTTGAGATGGAAGACATTGAGGATCCACTTAGACTGAGATTGGCATAGACTAAGTTAATAGGTCATGTTTCTTTATGGTGGAAAGAGTTGTAGAGGAACCAAGAAGAAGAAGGTGAGATGAAGATCAATCGGTGGAGGTTGATGGTGACAAAGCTAAAGACTAAGTTTATTCCCGCCGAATATGAACTTGAGTTGTTTAAGAAGTTGCAAAATATGAAACAGAAGGAGATGACTATGGAAGATTATACCGAGGAGTTCTACAAGTTGACTATTCGGTTTGTGCATAGAGAACTTTGTAAGGAAAAGGTGGTGAGGTATATCAATGTCTGAGATTCAATATCCAAGATGAGATTGGTATGTTGAAGATTGACTTGGTAGAGGATGCTTATCAATATTTATTAAAGGTAGAAGATAGGTTGAGAAGAAGAAATCATGGTATTTCCCGAGGGAAAGAGAAGCAAGAACAGTCGGTGAAAGATAAACTGAGAGTCGAAGATGAACCAAAACATGTTGAACTGAGGAGAAGAATAGGTAGAGGGGTGTTTAGAGGTACTTGCTATAACTGTGGTGAAGGACATCGGTCATTCAAATGTGCCCATGTAGATAAGAAGGTTGGTAGTCACTGGAATGCTATGGTGAATGAGGTTGCTGAGAATGAACCTAAGGTGGAGAGTGTGACTCTCTTTCTTAGGAGAACATTGTTTCCCTCGAAGCAAGCTGATTCTTGTCAGAGGAAGAACTTTTTTAGGATTTTGTGTAAGTCTGGTGGTAAATGTTGTAAGGTGATTATTGATGGAGGAAGTACTGAAAACTTAGTTGTTGAGGAGATGGTTAAGAAACTTGGTTTGAAAAGACTGTGACATCCTTGTCCTTATAGGATAAGTTGGTTACAAGATGTTCATGCAGTAGAGGTGAAGGAGAAGTGCATGGTGAGTTTTTACATTGGTTCTTATAGAGATGAAGTATTATATGACATTGTGGAGATGAGTTCTTGTCATATTTTACTTGGGAGACCTTGGCAGTATGATAGAGAGGCTATTCATGACTGTAAAATGAATTTGTTTACTATCCTAAAAGATGGACATAAGTCTAATTTGATTCCTTTGAAGGATGAAGACAAAGGAAGGAAGAACTTGAGCATTGGTAGCAGATCTGAGATGGGCAAGGGTTGGTGTAGACATTTGGGTTCATAGATCTGAAGGTACTTTAGAGAATACTGGTGGAAGGAGGAAGCAGAAGAAGAACCAAGGGAAGAGTGTGTCAGTTGAGGACTTGGAGGACATGTATATCAAGAACTAGTTTGGGATCTATGTGATGAATCCCAATAGATGTTCATCCAGCTGTTGAGAACATGTTTTTGCACCTGGGGTGTCTAATGTAGGAGCATCCTTGGGTAGTTGGCAATCCTGTGTCACCAAAAACATGTTTTGGTTTGATTTTGATTTGTTGATTGGGAGCTCAGTAATCTGGTTGGTAATTGCCTTGGAGTTCCTTGATTAGAGTGCTCGGTTACTTGTTGGCTCGGTCTTGGTGACTGGTTTCTCGGTCTCAGTTACCAAGTGGTGTTTTGATAGGTGGTGTCTGTTCGGTGGAACTCGGCTCAGTTGTGCCTCTCACCGAGTGGTCTTTTTTTGGTGTTCTTGATCACCGATGGGGTTTGTACTATCTGTTTGGGTTGGCCGACTTGTGTATTTAATTTTTGGTTGTGTGTGGGGGATGTGAGGACCTATATCTTGTTTGGTTAACTCTCCTATGTATATTTAATGACCGTTGGAGGTCGACTGATGGATAACACGTTGGTTGTGTGTTCTTGATGCCAACTTGGGTTTATTTATGTTATTTCGTTGTAATGTTGACTTGTGGCAATTTTGTATAAAAGAGAGTCTAGGTTGATGTTTAGAGGGGAGAGACATGAGGAGAATAGATAGAAGGGAAGATAGTGAATAGTAAGCTATAAGCTGAAAGATGGAGAGTTGGTTTTGATAGTTGTATGTGTGTAGATAGACATTGCAGATTGCTTGGAGGCTTGCGAGCACAAGTTTAGATTTGGTTTCTTCCACTTAGCTATAGAGTATATTGGGAATGTTGGATCCTGCGAGATCTTGTTGATGCTATTGTTGTTTTGGCCCTAACCGGGAAGGTCTTACAACCTGACATGTTGCATATAATTGAATCAGAAAATGAATATGAATTGATATAAGTTTTTATATCTCTGGTGTTGTTATCTTTCTGCTATTGCCTTGTTGTTGGTTGCAAGTTTGGATAATCCTTTATTGGATCCTCCGAGCTTGAATGCATCAAGGTTTTCATCATACACAACTACAATATGACAAGTGACCTTTAGAATCATGTATGGTTACCATCAATTACAACATACAAGCTATCTATCTCCCTAGTGCCTCTTGCCAACCAAATCATTGTATTCCATGAAATAACATCCAATTATATCATAGCACCATGTTTTGTGTCTGCACATTTTGTATGCATGTATATCAAAGATTTCACAGCTGCAATATCTACAACCCATCAAATTGACAAATGCTTACGATTTGAATATTATTGCTCAAGTCTCTCACAATGGTTGAGGAAATTTGATTTGGTAAATTATTTCATTAAAATCTATTTTGTACATAGCCTCTAATTATTCTTATGAAATGATAAATACTAATAAAAGATATTAGAATTAATTTAATTATAAATTGTTTTATTAACATTTTAACTAATATAAAAAATGTATATTTTTATATAAAAAAATTAATTTTTTTATTTTTCACATTTAAATTATATCTATAATTTCCTACTAGCTTATCCCTTGAATCTCCTTAGATGCAAGTGCTAGCATATAAAACGATTCCTAATAATAAATGTAAAGTACAATTAATTAATTAATTAGAATGAAGATATACTAAAATTATATATTTATGAAGGAAAACGTAAACCAAATGGAAATAAATGTTAAGTCGTATGCTTTTAACTTATACAATTACATAGAAAGGTTTAAAAACTCTTGAAAAATGAATCATTTTTATAAAGTTATCATTACCAATTAAATGGTAGATATTATAATGATAAGCATGATAGATGTAATAAAGGAACATATCTCATTAACTTTTTTTAAATCTAATCATAAATCAAAAGCATCTTTTAAAAAAATTTAAAATTTTATAGAAAGTCTTTAAAAGAAATATTAAAATACATAAAACTACCATTGAAACCATGTCTTAGTCACGTGGAGGATACTTTTATTTTACAAGATAAAATTTCTAAAAATGTAAAGTATGGGAGCAAATAGACCATACTTTTGAATTATTTTTACCTCTCTAATAATGTTATGGACAAAGAAAGGAAATAGTTCAATGTTTGTAGATTATATTGATATATTCATGTACTTTTGATAATGGCATAATTTAAGTTTATAACTATGAAAGCTCACTTTCCATTTTCATGAAGAGGAGCTTTAAGTTTTAGACTAAGAGATGGTGTGAGAAAATTGAAATAAAATAAAAACAAAAATAAAAAATTTAATTTAATTTTTAATCTAAAAGCATGTTTAAGGATATATTGAATAATAGAGCATTAATATTTAGTTAATTTCTAAGATGTTTGTTTATATTATTGTTAGTTTCATATTTTTATTACATAACTCTCTAATATAATGTGGTCAAGGAGTGACAATTTGGACCAACAATTGAGTCAAATGTGATGATTTTCTACATTGACTCTCTGCATATTTTGGAAGTCACAACTACCTTCTTATGATTGAAAACAATGACAAATGAAAACTTATATGCTTTTAGTGAGAAAGAAAATAAGATTACTTTTAACCATTAAGTTTTAAAAAGTGAAATTCTTAAATATTGAGATAAATCGAAAGAACACAGTTTCTTCATAAATTTAAAATGTTATTAATTGTCATCTATTTATTGTTTAATCCCACACAAAGTTGATCATTAAAAACTAATAAATAATTCATATTCATATTCATAAAATGTTTCCAACACACACATAGATGATAACATTGTACAATAATGCATTCAACATAGGAAGAATCAACAACCCATACATATCAACACATAGTTCACAAATGCAGCATTACTTTCAAATGTTATTTCATTAAAATATCTTAAAAGTATTTTCTTCTTTCTCTGTCTAACCTCCAACACAACAAAAACTTAGCATATATATATATATATATATATATATATATATATATATATATCAAGTACATAACTGACTTTGGTAACAAACAGTTTCTTGAAGATAACCGCCCCAAAGATTAGTTAGAGTTTTAACAAAAAAATAAAGAAAGATGGCCCTCAAGAGCCTATAGTTTTTTATTAACAACTTTAAAACATAAAACCATTGAGAAACTAATCTATCACCTCTAGTTATTTATTATCAATCATTTGAGCTTCATTTTCTTGGTCCACGCATGGCGCTTGTTCCTTCGCATCCATTGTATGAGCTTGAGCATCTTGTTACTGTACTCTCATTCAATAAATCCTTCTAAATTCTTACAGGTAAAAAGAGATAGGGACATCGGGAAAGAATTCCCTTTCTTCTTCATCTTAGTTACATATTTACCATTCACTCCTTGTTGGAAAGTTGGATGTTTTGTCATTGATGTCAACATGTCTATTATGTAGTTTGGATATTTGTTGTGCAATTTTGCCAATAATGCAGGATGATCAGAAGAATGGTGAAGGAATGTTATTGAAGATGAGGGTTCACGCACCTGATGAGATGATGTAGAGGTTGTCTAAATGGTTCATATCAAGTTTTAGTTGCTGACATGATGATTTGATCAAGTTATGATGTCACAAATGAAGACTAGTTATTTTACTATTTGCCACTATAACAGAGTTGTAGAGAATGATTTCGCACATGTAATCAAGGTGATATTTTTGGTTGCACAACTAGGAATGTGTTAAGGACATAGAAATGTGTCTACCATTCGAAGGATTTTTGATTTTGATGGTGCGTGAGACATTTACAAGTATTTTAGCTGGGGGTAATAGTGTTCTTGAGGTTAAGCATGAAATACTGACAGATCTGATGAATGTGATGGATTTGATTGTTTCTTTGAGCCTCATGATACCTTAGAATGATCTAGGATTATGTTCCTGATGAGTTGGTAGCTTACATTGATCAAGGTGACCAAGTTCAATGATTTTGAAGATTTTTTTATGTTCTTAGGTGACATGTCAATAAAAGTTGATAAAACAGTTTATGAGAGATGAGTAAAACATTTTAGGGTTATGAGTATGATCTCGAGGTGCTTATGAATGATCTAGGAAATATTTTGAAAGTGCACAGTGATCCTAATGATTTATTTTGGCGCTAAGAGTTGAATGTTTGAGGATTAGGTTTTGCTAACCTAGTTCTTAATAAACATGATAAATTAGGTTTTGATTTGTGTTATTTTTTGTGTACACCCGTGTTTGGAATATTGCGGAAGGAAAAGGTTTCTAATGAAGCACTTTTACAGATCTAATGAAGGCTAAATTTCTCATATAATTGTGATAGAGATAATTCCAGCAAGGGATCTGACTGTATTGAAATGGGGCTGACGAAGGCATAGGTAGATGTTATCATACAATTCATGAATTCTCATATTGGTGTCTAAATTATTATTGCAATTCACTGATACTTCCTTAGGGTTGTAGCCCAAGGCAAATTGAATAGTGAACTATAGGTAGTGTGTCTAAATGCATGTTCATTCCCCATATTGTAATAAGTCTATACTTCTAACAAGGTACTAGTCTTATTATGGGTTTCAGCCCCATCGTGGTTTTCACCCTAGTTTGGGTTTCCATGATAAAAATCTATTTTATGTAATGTTGATGTTTTTGTATTTATGTTTACATGCTTTACATTTTGCAAATCAGTAATAAAGGTTAATGTGAGAAAGAGTTTCAAGTTTTAAAGGTTTAAGTGTTTGAAGTGTTAAGTGTTTTAGAATAAATTGATTCGCCCCTCCCCCCCCCCTCTTAGTTGCTTGCTTCCTATTTCCTATAATTAGTATCAAATACTAGCCCCTTGAAGGAATCCTAACAAGTTGAGGGAGATCCAAAGATGGCAGCATACACGAAGGATAGTCCAAGATTTTATGGAACCAACTATGCATTGTAGAAGAACCGCATGATTGTAAATCTTAGATGCATTGATGAAGATTGTTGGAGGATTAAAAATAATTCATGGAACCCTCCTAAAAAACCCACAACTCTGGATGAGATCAATGAGGCTAGGGTGAACATTAGGGAAAATAAATTTTTGTTGAGTGCATTGACTAATGCAAAGATGAACAATGTCATGGAATTGGAGACAACCCATCAGATATGAGAGAAGTTGGAAATCCTTTATGAAGTAGACACAATAATAAATATGGCCAATTTGCAGAGCTTTAAGGTAAAATATGAAGCCATGAAGATGAGCGAAGATGAGAAAAATTCATCCTACATGCTAAAGATCAGTGATATGGTGTGTGCCATCAGATGAAGAGGGTTTAGAAATCTAGTGTTTTCTCCACTCAATTGGCTTATTTCTCTCTCCTAACCATCCAATGGTTACTTCTTATTGGATTATTTCCCAATTAGGATCTCCAAGACCCTCACTATCAAATTCTCCTCCAAGGTATAGTTGATCTTTGGAAGATTCCAAAGTTCCTAGGCTTAACTAGTCCAACTAGTTCCCCAAGAGCCTAGTCTTCTTCACTATATCCTCTCCTAGAATTCCAAACCCCTGCTTAGGATCTCCCCATACATTCCCCAAGACTCTTATCTATCTTCCTGACCCATCCAAGATCATTCTGAACTATTTCCCATACTTCTAGACACCTTACCAATCCAATTGGTCTCAATTTCACTAGGAGGCCTAATTGCCAATTCCCTAGTAGGTCTAAATTCACTATTTTTGGCTTATTGCTCCCAAATCCTCCAAATGACTCCACAAAATACCTTGAAAACCTTCAAGGTATCAACAAACTCTATCAGAATCCAAATTCTTGACCTCTGGATGCACCCACAACCCTAGTTTCTTGTAGGCCCTAGTTTTTGGTCTATTAATTAGGCCTTTGGACCAGTCAGCATAAACAATTGTCAAAATGGTCTCCAACATTCAATTAAATTCCTTCCACCTTTGAATCCTTTTAGGAGACTATCTAGGTAATCTGAAAATTCCACTAAGTCTTTTCCAAAAGGTCATGAGTGCTTGAACCAATTCTTTCTTCTCCCTATCCTGGCTCACCTAGATTCACCAGTCAACCATAGGGCTTCCTGTTTGGTCTAGGAAATCCATTGCAACTACAAGAATGAAAGAAAAAATCCTATTTATAGACTCTAACCCTACTTCCTCCATGGTTTCAGTCAAATCCACTGGTGGGTTCTTAGGTTAGAGCCATTTCTAACTAAACAACACTGTGAAGTCACTTGCAGACTAGTGACCTTCAAAATTCAATAACTTTACACTACAAACACTTGGAATAAAACTACCTATTTCTTATGGAAGATAATTGAAATCACTACACCCCCATGGGGTCCAATCACCTATGTCAATCTATACACAGTCATACAATAGCAAAGGAACAATGCAGATTACAAGAAAGCAATTACAGACATCCATACAGAAGTGCCAAGAACAATTGTTGCAATCCAAAATTTCATTAACCTCTTCAAAACATTGAATCCATGATCATATACCAAGCATGGGGTAGTTACAACTGATCTAACTACATTTTTTAATTTCTTGCAAAAGTTGCTAGAAAATTTTTGCACTTTGAACATTTTGACTCTTCTTGTCAACTCGATGGGTGAGTTTGACTTTGATGACCCTAGATAGGATATGTAGGGTCCTAAAACACTCCTCAAACCCACATTACACTAAAATATCAACTTTTCACTATTAAAGCCAAAATGACCCTAAAACTCTTAATGAGCACGATGGCTCTTACAAACATGAAGTTAACATATCATTGCATCCAACCCATTGGACCTTATTCCAAACCACACACAAACATCTAAGACAACCCTAAAACACACCAAAACATCAAATGGGGAGGTTCCCTACACCATACTCCCCTGGAAAAAATAACTCAAGTCCCTTGAGTTAGGAGTTCTTCAATGGTGACCCCATGTTTTAGAATATCTTCCTTTGTCATCCAAGTGGCCTCAGCTTTAGTTAGTCCCTGCCACTTGATGAGGTACTCCTTGTATTTACCCTTCCTTGTCTTCCTTATCACTTTAGAATCTAGTACACTTTCCAATTTCAGTGGCATTGGGGTAGGTAAGCCTTTCACCCAATCATCATCCTCCAAGTTTGCAAGAGTAGACTGACCTATGTCTAGAGATGATCCCTTGTAGGGGAAAAAGTCACAAACATTAAAAATGGGTGAAATCCCCAAATTAGGTGGCAACTCCACTTCATAGGAATTCTTTCCATAATTATGCAAAATCTTTAGTGGCCCTATCTTCTTCATGAGTACCTTAGTTGGGTGGCCTTTGGGTAGCCTCTCCTATTGGAAACACTGAGAGGGGTGGTGAATTAGTGTTTAACTATTTACTATATTTCAGCAACTTTAAACATAAACCGTATACATATAAATTTAAGCTTAACATAAGAACACATAACACATAATATGATTACGGGGAAACCTTGATTAGAGGAAAACCCCGGTGGGAGTTAGTACCCACAAATATTGCACTAGTATAATGAACCTGTTAAAGTTCCTTTTCCCTGTTAGGAGAAGTCTTTACAACACAAGTACAATGACCTGGTTAAAGGCCTGACCCTGTGAGGATTCTTTTACAAACAACCCTATTAGGGGAGAGGACTCACTGTCCAAGAGCTCACTGCTCAATGAGAAAGAAGGCTACAACCTCCTAAGAATAGATATGCACTATATCCAAAAGTGAACTGTTATTTATGTCACAGATGTCTGATCAGTTTCAGTTATGTGCTTATGCTCTTATCTTCTTTAAGGGCTCTATCTCATACTACTCTTCTATTTCTCTTCTTTTCATATTTGTTCGACACTTCAAATATATCTTTACATTGCATATATATATGTTTATGCTTGAATAGACACGACTATAAACAAAACCTTAGTCGGCCCAAAAAAAACATTCACAACGCTTCTAAACAAATTTACTTAAGTGTTTTTACAGTAACATTTAATACATGATTAAAAACTTATTACAATAGGTGCTTAGCCTTTACATAACAAAATATTACACGCTAATCAAAAACCTAAAGTTGGCTTCATACTCTATATTCTGAACTGCTAGTGTACTTGTTATTTCTGTAACTTGTCTGTACTAAAATTCTGTACCATGCGTGTATAGGGTAAGCATAAAAAAATACCATAGATCTTATGTCTGAAGGCGCATAGTCTGAATCAGTCGTACGCATGTGCGCTAGTGCATTGACCATCTGTGTATTTCTGTTATGTATTGTCTTCTATACTTAGTCAATTTTCACTACTAAGTTTGCTGTCAAAAACTCTATATGACTTTGTTGCCGTAATGACAACACAAAATAAGTCATATACTCCCTTGGAGTCAAATTTACAACAATCTCCCCCTTTTTCATTAATGGCAACAAAGGAATGTGGCCAAGTTACTCAGAATTGACTAACACCCAAAAAACTGTATATTCTCCTCTCTTAACATATACTATATATTTCCTTGCATATATATACACTACTCTTCATACATACATTACTCCACCTTTGAAATTAATGACAAAGGTGTCCAAATTTTAAGGCTCTAAATACTTACTCCATGTACACATCTGGATAGGCTATCTGCAGATTCTTCATCTCTTGCTGCCAGAATGCCTTTAGTGCATCAATTGTTTGTAGATGGGTGCATAAGGCATATGTACGCTTTTCCATATTTTTCAAATCTATGTAGGGTCCTTGATCATAGGTAGCAATGGTTGCATCAATCTGTTTAATGTTCTCATCTAGAACTGCTAAGGAGGGCGCAAGTGCATTTCTCAGTTGAGTATGCCTGATCCTTATCTTATTGATCTCAAACTTTGCCTTTTCAATCTTGTCCAACTGACCTTGATAGATATTGTTGCAGATGTTCATGTCTTGCGTGGATGTTTCAATTGATTTTCTAACACTTTCAACCAAGATGTCAGCTTCTTCAATCTTTTTGATGTGCTCTGAGGTGAATTTCACTCTGTCCATACAATTTGCTATAACCTTTCTGCATTTTGATGCCAACTCTTTCAACATAGTCTGACCAATCTTTAATGACTTTAAATATAAAGAAAAATTATTTATCAGTTCATTCATTCTTTTCCTTTTTATACTTATCTTTTGAAATTCTAGTAGCTGAGTCTACTAGGCTTGTAAAGTGTGCTTTGAAGCTTGTTAGGATGTTTTCTACATCATCAACTGACTGAATTTTAGCCACTTTCTTGTCTGTGGGCACTAGGTCATTCAGAATGTTCACTGATTCCAAGAAGAGAGGGTTCCTCATAACTTGTTTCTCTTTAGCTTTTTCCATGGCTAGGACAGTGATTTTTATCACGTCTTCTTCTCCCCATGCATCTAGACTTGCTGAGTCGGGAGTTAAACTTGACAACAATGAAGTTGATGGTTGAATGGATGGTGTGAATATAGTATTCTAACTAGTATCCATGCATTCAATTTTTACTGGGATCTCCATGACAGGTGTTTCATTAGTTTGATTCTTTTCCTCTTTATTCAAATCTATTGAATCTTTAGAGGGAACTTCATCTTGTTGTAGAGATGTGTCATCAGTGCATACCTCCTTTGTCTCTTCAGTGCTTACAAAATCTTTTTCCACTTTGTCCATATCATTGTCAGAATTGGTCATGGATATCTTGATATCATCAATCACTATAGTATCCCCTAAATATTTTATTGTATCAGAAGCTATTGAAACTGAGGGTTGGTAAACCTGTGGACTTGTCTTAGGTACATTTTGAATCACTAGTTCTGTAACCTTTTTTGGAGGAACTAGAGCTACCTTTGTTGTAGGCATCATTGATGGATACATATGTCTATCCAGAAATACTCGCTCAAATTATTTCTAAGTCTCTTCACCAACCAGATCATACTCCTTATTCATGATGTGGAGAACTCTTGTTTTGGTTCTGAGGTGAGGCTTTACTAAGTCCAACAGAATGGCTTTCTCATCATGTGAGCACACAGGGAGAAGTTTATCTAATGTTTCTTCTCTTATCCTCACATCTTCTTCAATTTATTTCCTCTTTAATACATCAATTATGTTCCATACCTTGTCTGGTATGACTGTTTTGAGTTCCAATATTGTCCTTTTGAACTTAATCATGTGAGAGATGATCATAGAATGAATTTCTGATTTGTCTATCTCTTGATACTTATCATAGACATTCTTGATAGATTCTAGTCTTCCTTCATTAACAATTCTATTCTTTAGGACTATTAGAATAGGTCTAAATCCTACCTCAGGAGGTGCTTGTCTATTCTTTACCTTGCTCCTTTTAGCTCTTGAGGATGGATGACTTGTAGGAAATTGTTTCTTCCTTCTGGTTATCTTACTAGGTACAGAAGGTGGAGAGGACTCTAGATCAATAGTGGTTGATGGCACAGATGTTCCTTCATCATATTTCTTCTTCTTCTTCTTAGGCATATCATCAGTCTTTTCTATTTTAACTTCTGTGGGAGTTTTCTCAAGTTCTTTGGCAATCTTAGCTTCCCTAGCTATGTCTAGGTCTTCTTGTGTAACACCATGAATTTTTTGGATATTTGAGGTAGTCCTTGATGCCTTCCTTTTATTGTCAGCACTATATAAGATAGAATCAACTTGATTTGTCTTTTCTCTGTAATTACCCCATCTAGGTTCATTTGGATCTTTGGGCGCAGATAGGAGGAATTGTGCATAACCTTCCAAAACATGTTCTTCAACTTCATAACCAAGAGGGTGAATCCATTTTTTTCTAGGCTCAACTGCCTCCATGCAAGTGCAGTTAGTTTCCACCATGAAGCATATGGTGTCTTTGTATTTCTCAACTATCTTCTCAGGTATCCTAAACCTCTTCTGCATCTTGATCCTGAATGCTTTGATATCCATGTCCATAGTATCTTTTGCACTACTCTCTGATGTAGCTTTTAGTGATATCTGAGACATAGTAGGTTTACTCCTATCTAGGTAAAGATTTGCAACTTTACCAACAATGTGGAAGTATAGGTAGATGATCAAAGAGCCAAACCTAAATATCTTTCTCTTTTCATGCTTAATGGCTCGAATGTTCTCAATCAGCTATGCGCGCAATAGTTCACATAGATTATACTGAGTGTTATCTCTCACCATCCTTATTGCCATCAAAATTGTTGCTGCGAACACACTATTTAGTCTGCTTTCCTGCTGAAACTCGTGTCCAAGTATCATAGTGAGTAGTTTGATATCATCCTCCTTAATAGGATCAACTATCATACCGCACCTATCACTTCTAGATAAGAAAACTTTTTCAACCTGCCTCTTAACATCCTTGCCAGTAGGAAGAACTGGTCCATTCTTAGGAAGTCTAGTCATTTCATGGATTAGGTCTGCAGTGATGCAGACAGGAACCTCGCCAATCCAATATAGTTCATCATGTATCCTTCTTAGTAAAATCTTAACCCATTCTGGCTCATAGAATTCATGCACATTAGAATACTCAAAGATAGGGTTATCAATGAGATGCACGTATTCATCCTTGAATGAATAGTCTAGTTTCATCATTGAACCCATAAGATTAGCTATGTTGTTGTCTCCAACTGTTTCCTTCTTGCAGTAGATGTACGCGCGAATGTCTTCCATGTGTACAACTCCTAGCAGAGTCTTAGAGAATGCTCCTTCAACATTATCTAATATAGACTTGAATGGATACTTCTTAAAGACAAATCTCTTCCTTTTAGCAATGTCAAATACAACTGGGGTTGCCATACTTACTTGCAACTTGATTAAGTAGGGTTTCACAGTAATTTGAAATGATGCAACTGCTAGGGTTCCATTACAACTCGCAATCTATTCACCAACTGATCAAATCGATACCTTTGATTGCTTTGATGCTTATTCCTCATGTGCTCTTGTAGGTTTTATGATCCCAGATGTAAACAATGAGAATAATCAATCAATCCACCGATTTATATAAAGTTTTTCTGCATTTAATGTCGTGCGTTCTTTCCCTGAGACTTTCAAACTTTATTCAGAATTTAGTGTAGACAATGCGTGAATGCATACTTCATTCTTTTTTTTACTACTGACATGAATCCAAAGGCGCTTACTCAGAGGTGAGTATACCAGCCAAGAAGGGGTTCAGAGCTAGAATAGCTCCCCCTAAGACCATGAGGGTCAACTATCTAGAAGTAGAAGGTGTGTCCACTGAGGATGCATCAACTACCTTGTTCTCTTAATTATCCTTCTTTACTTCAACCCATATTTTATCTGAGTTAGCTTTAGCTTCCACAAACTTAACTTCTCCTGATTCTTCAAACAGAGACCTTTTAGTTTTCTCTTGTCCTTTTTTTCTTGACCTGCAAAACCTTGAGATGTGTCCAACTTTTCCACATGAGTGACAAATGATAGGAGGTCTGATGTTGTTATTCATCATGTTACACTGCTTGGTTGTGTGTCCAATTTAATTACATATCTGACATGTAATGATCTGTAAGTTTCTTTGAGGTTGATTTCTCTGTTTATATTGGGTCTGATTTGTTTGGTTTAGTTGTGACTGATTTCTTTGATTTTTCCTGCAATGAATAGCCCTATGACCAAACTTATTATAGGAGTAATAGTAACCATTGAAGGGACTTACATCTATACAATCTCTTGCCAAATGTCCATGCTTGTTATAGGCATAGCAAGTATGGTTAACTATCTTGTGCTTATCTTTTGGTGGTTCTGCTTTATTCTTTTCAAGATTTTTGGTCTTCTTTTCTACTGTAGATTCTGTTAGAGCTTTCTTTCTTTCTTGAGAAGAATTGATCTCAATTTGAGCTTTACTGTATCCCATACCAGTGGTATCACCTTTTAGTTTTTGTGCATAAAGTTGTGATTGAATTAGATCAGAACTTGTGTGTAGTTTATCAATTTTGTCTTTTTCTTCTGATAATTCAGATTCAAACTTATTATTGATGTTTTCCAACTCCAATATTTTCATATTATCTTGCATAAGTTCTTCGTCTAGCTGTTTACTTTCTTTGTTCTTTTCTTTAATAGCTATTAGGATATCAGTTAATTGATCATTCAATTCTTCTATCTTATCCTTTAAAGACATGTTCTCTTCATTTAGTTTCTTGACCATTTTTCCCAAATCATTGGTAGAGCAATCTTTTAGATTTTTCCTTAATTTCTTGATAAGCATTTGAGAGTCATCAACCTTTAGTTTTAGTTCTTCATTTTCTTTCTCAGATCTGTCAAGATCTTTAGGGGCTACTTCAAGATTCTTTTTCAAATGTTTTACTTCTTCTGAATCCATGATATCCTCAAGTGGTTAAACTTTCTTATACAAAGGACTAGAGCTTTGATACCAATTGTTGGAAACACTGAGAGGGGGGGGGGCTGAATCAGTGTTTAACTATTTATTATATTTCAGCAACTTTAAACATAAACCATATACATATCAATTGAAGCTTAACATAAGAACACATAACACATGATATGATTACAGGGAAACCTTGATTAGAGGAAAACCCTGGTGGGAGTTAGTACCCACAAATATTGCACTAGTATAATGAACCTATTAAAGTTCCTTTGCCCTATTAGGAGTAGTCTTTATAATGCAAGTACAATGACATGGTTAAAGGCCTAACCCTATTAGGATTCTTTTACAAACAACCATGTTAGGGGAGAGGACTCACTATCCAAGAGCTCACTACTCAATGAGAAAGAAGGCTACAACCTCCTAAGAATAGATATGCACTATATCCAAAAGTGAACTGTTGTTTATAACACAAATGTCTGATCAGTTCCGGTTATGCACTTATGCTCTTATCTTCTTTAAGGACTCTATCTCATACTGATATCTTCATAGTTCTCTTCTATTTCTCTTATTTGCATATTTCTTTGACACTTCAAATATATCTTTACATTACATATATATATGTTTATGCTTGAATAGACGCGACTATAAACAAAACCTTAGTCTGCCCAAAAAAAACATTTATAACACTTCTAAACAAATTGACTTAAGCATTTTTACAATAATTCTTAATACATGATTACAAACTTATTACAATAGGCACTTAGCCTTTACATAACAAAATATTACACTCTAATAAAAAACCTGAAGTCAGCTTCATACTCTGTATTCTGAACTACTAGTGTACTTGTTCTTTCTGTAACTTGTCTGTACTGACATTATGTACCATGCATGTATAGGGTAAGTATAACAACATACCATAGATCTTATGTTTGAAGGCACTTAGTCTGAATCGGTCATACGCACATGCGTTGGTGCACTGATCATCTGTGTATTTATGTTCTGTATTGTCTTCTATACGTAGTCAATTTTCACTACTAAGTTTGTTGTCAAAAACTCTATATGACTTTTTTGCCATAATGACAACACAAAATAAGTCATATAATCCCTTGGAGTCAACTTTCCAACATCTCCTTCCTAAGATTGGCAAGTACTAGATCGCCTACCTTGAACTACAAGTCTCTTCTTGTCTGATCAGCTTTGGATTTGTACTTCTCCACTTGCTTTTGTAAAGTCTTGTTGACTTGATCATGAAGCTCCTTCATCTATTCTACAAATGACTCTTCTTGTGTACTCCTCTTGTAATTCAAACTGAGATCCCTCAATTCCAATATCCCTCTAGGATTGACCCCATATACTATCTCAAATGGGCTTTTACATGTACTCCTATTAATGGAATCATTATAGGCAAACTTGGCTTGCCCTATGATGTGATCCCATGACTGTCCATGTTGTATAGTCAAATACCTTAGAAAGTTCCCAAGTCACCTATTGACTACCTCTGTTTGTCCATCTTATTATGGATGGTAGGCTGAAGAGAAAGACAATTTTGTGCCAAGCATCCTCCAAAAGTGACCCACAAACTTACTATCTCTGTCACTTACAATATTTAGTGGCAGTCCATGGATCCTTACAATGTCCCTAAAGAATAGACCAGGAATTTGAGAAGCATCATTTGTTTTCTTGCATGGAATGAAGTGTGCCATTTTGGTAAAATGGTTTACCACCACAAACACACTGTCATGACCCCTAGGTGTCTTTGGTAACCCCAAAACAAAGTCCATACTAAGACACTCCTAAGGCCTTTAGGGTATGGATAGGGGATGGTACAACCCACTATTTCTGCTTTGTCCTTTTTCCTTTTGACACATCTAACATTGTTCTACAAATATCCTCACATATGATTGTAACTTAGGCCAATAGTAGTGCCTATTCACTTGTTCCAATGTTTTATCCACTCCAAAGTGGCCCCCCAAGCTGCCTTAGTGTTTCTCCTTCTCAATGTTTTGCCTCATTGAGCATTGAGGAATACACATAAGATTTCCTTTAAATAATAGGCCTTCCTACAACATAAACTCATTGAAATCCACTTTGAAACCCTATTGAAACTTTACACATGCTTCATAGGCTTCTCTAAAATATTTGTCCTCCTTGTAGAGGTCCTTCAAATCATCCATCCCTACACTTTGCAATTGTATCTCTTGTATTGTGAGTACTCTTTTGCTAAGAGCATCTGCAACCTTTTTTATAACCCCTTTTTTATGATTTATAACAAATGTATAAGCCTGTAATGATTCTACCCACTTCAATTTCCTCTGATTCAGTTTTTCTTACCCATTCAAGAAACTTAGAGCATGGTTACCAGTGTAAACCACAAACTCCCTTGGTAATAGGCAGTGTATCCACTTTTTAAGGGCTTGTACCATAGCATATAACTCCAAATCATAGGTGGAGTACTTTTGTTTAGCCTCATTCAACTTCTCTGAGAAGAAAGCCACAGGATGTCCCTCTTGGCTTAACACTGCTCCAATAGCTAGCTTGCTAGCATCACACTCTACCACAAATATTTTATTAAAATTAGGGAACCTAGGAGTAGGTATTTCTGCAATCCTCTTCTTTAACATTTCAAACCCTTGGTCTTCTACCACAGTCTACTCAAACTTACATTTGATTCCACCTTTTATGGTGTTAAGAATAGGGGCACATACATGACTGAAATTTCTCACAAATTTCCTATAGTAGGAGGCCAATCCATGGAAAATCCTAACATCCCCTATAGACCTAGGTGTAGGCCATTCCAAAATGGACTTAGCTTTATCAGGGTCCATCTTCATACATCCATTAGAAACCAAAAAACCAAGGTAAACTAATTCAGTTTTTCAGAAACTCACACTTTTCTTGATGTAGCCTCCTTAAGACCATCTTCAAATGCTTCATGTGCTCCTCCTTGGACCTACTAAATATCAAAATATCATCAAGGTAAAATATTACAAACTTACCAATAAAATCTACTAGCACTTTATTCATGAGCCTCATGAATGTGCTAGGTGCATTACTTAGGCCAAAGGGAATTACTAGCCACTCATATAGCCGTTCATTGATCTTGAAGATTTTCTTCCACTCATCACTAGGCCCCAGTCTTATCTGATGGTATCTTGACTTCAAATCTACCTTAGAAAAGTAACAAGAACCTCCCAAATTGTTCATCAAATCTTTTATCTGGGGCATTGGAAACCTATACCTGATTGTGATCTTGTTTATAGCCTTGGAGTCTGTACACATCCTCCATTTTCCATCCTTCTTAGGTGCAAGTACTGTAGGTACAACACATGGGCTTAAACTCCTTATCAAACCCTTATCCAACAAATCTTGAATTTTCTTGGCTATCTTTGCATTTTGACTTGGTGTCATTTTGTATGCTTCTTTGTTTGGAAAATTGGCTCCATGAATGAGTTCAATCTGATGGCTTATATCCATCATAGGTGGTAATGTACTTGGCATTCCATTATCCACTATGTCATGGTACCTTTCCAACAATGCTTGTATCTCTGGTGGCATTATGACTTTCTCTTTGGTCTCCTCCTTTGGCTTCACTATCACTACACAACAGACTCCTCTCTCCTTCTTCGTGGCCTTTAGAAACTCCTTCCCACTCAATAACACCACACTTGTCCCCACATGCTTCTCCTCATTAGGCTCTGACAAAGGATCCATCTCAAACTTCTTTCCTAGCTTGGTGATCACATAACTATTCTTTTCCCCATTATGTATGGCTTTGACATCATACTGCAATGGACATCCTAGGAGAAGATGACATGCATCCATAGGTAGTATGTCACATAGGACCTTGTCCTTATACTCTCCTATATCAAACTCAACCATAGTTTGTTCATCTACCACTATTTGCTGGCCCTTGTTCAACCATGAAACCTTATAGGGTGTGGTATGAGGTATCCTTCTTAGTTTCAATTTTTCCACCATCTCTATGGATACTATGTTCTTAGTGGATCCAGATTCCACTATCACTTTGCAAATATTCCCATGAGACCTACAACTTGTCTTAAACAAATTCTTTCTTTGAGGTGTCTCTATAGTGCTAGGCACCTTCAACAAAGTTCTTCTTAACATCGATTTCTCCCCATCCAATACTGGCCCTACCTTGGAGATGGGTGAAATAACACTTTGTGTGTCATCCTCTTGTACCAACTAATTCATTCTATCCCCCATTGAAGATGAGGAATTCTTTTCAGGACACCTACCCATTGTGTGACCCACTTGGTTGCATTTATAACACCTATCAATAAAGACTAAGTTGGATCTTCCTTTAGATTGAAATCTTCCTCTAGGAGGCCCTCTTCATCAGTATCCCCCTCTCTAAAAATATCCTCTAAAATGATTACCCCCACTGCTTTCCATAGCCTGATTACCTTCTTGTCTATTAGGGTTCTGTCCTCTACCAAAGTTACCCCTGCCTCTCTGAAAAACTCTATTGTTGTTACCTCCTCTTCCCCTTTGATGGAAGTCATTCCTCCTTCTACCCTTACCCTCTTCTCTCAAGGCTAATTGAAAACACTTGTGCATACTTTCAGGAGCCATCATGCTAATCTCATCCTGAATTCCTTATCTCAACCCATTGAGATACCTTGCCACCTTCTCCATTTCTTCTTCTTGTCTTCTATCCCTTAGTCCCAACTTGTGAAACTCTTCGGTGTAAGCACTCACTGTCATGTCCTTTTGTCTTAAGTTATGCAACTTTTGATACATCTGTATCTCATAATCAGTAGGCAATAATTGTGCCCTCAATCTAATTTTCATTCTCTCCCAAGAAATCATCTTTTTCTTTCCATTGCTTACCTTGTCATCATGCATCATGTTCCACCACACCAATGCAGATCCCTTGAGTTTAGCCTTAGCATAGCTGACCCTCTTCTCCTCTAAGATTTCTTTGTAATCAAATTGGTTGTCAATGGATTCAAGGAAATCCAACAACTCTTCTCCATTCAGGCTGCCACAATAATATGGTATGTGTTCCTTACTATCCTTGTTAAGGGACTTAAAGGCATCTAGGAATACCTTTTGTTCTTTTTCCATCTTAGGTTATTTACCCTTGTTGGATGACTCTTCTTTCTGAATTCCATCATCTCCATCACTCTCATCTCCCCATTCAGTGATCTTCTTTTTTCCCTTTGTCTCGGACACACTAGCCTTCTCCAAGAGGCCCTGAACTAATTCCACTATGGAATCCCTACTCATTGCCTTAGGAGGCATGCTCTCAACCTCTTGACTCTCTTCTACTTCAGACATACACAATCTTCAAGATATTCTAGCTCTGATACCACTCTGATGTAGAGGGTTTAGAACTCTAGTGTTTTCTCCACTCAATTGGCTTCTTTCTCTCTCCTAAACATCCAATGGTAAATTCTTATTGGATTCTTTCCCAATTAGGATCTCCAAGACCCTCACTATCAACTTCTCCTCCAAGGTATAGTTGATCTTTGGAGGATTCCAAAGTTCCTAGGCTTAACTAGTCCAACTAGTTCCCCAAGTGCCTAGTCTTCTTCACTATATCCTCTCCTAGAATTCCAAACCCCTTCTTAGGATCTCCCCATACATTCCCCAAGACTCTTATCTATCTTCCTGACCCATCCAAGGTCATTCTGAACTCTTTCCAATACTTCTAGACACCTTACCAATCCAATTGGTCTCAATTTCACTATGAGGCCTAATTGCCAATTCCCTAGTACGTCTACATTCACTGTTTTTGGCTTATTTCTCCTAAATCCTCCAAATGAATCCACAAAAGGCCTTAAAAATCTTCAAGATATCAACAAAATCTATCTAAATCCAAATTACTGACCTCTAGATGCACCCACAACCCTATTTTCTTGCAGGCCCTAGTTTTTATTGCAAAGGTTCTGAGAACATTCCCTCCTACTTATGACAATAAGGTTGCAACTATTGAAGAAATAAGGACACTGAAAAACATGACAAGGTAAAATCTATTTGGAAAGATTACAACCTTTGAATTGATTACATTAGGTGGAGAAATTCCCAAGACTAAGACACCATTCAAAGCTGCAATATAAGGACATGCAAAAATTAGATTTGGCTAAGAAACCTACAAGGAGAATGACAAGATGGAGAAGGAGATGAAAGAAATAGAAGAGGAAGATAGAGAGCTTGAAGAGTTGGAAGCAAATTTTTCAAAAAGAGTACGGTATAAATCTCCTACTAGTAGTAAGTATAAAGGAAAGATGATTTTTAAATGCTTTTCATATGGTAAAGTAGGACATTTTTCATCTATGTGTCCTAATATAATTCCTAAGAATAAGTATGAGCCTAATCCAAGGGAAAGAAAGTGTTACTATGCTCTTGATGATTATGGTGTTACTGATGATGAAATTGATGAAGCTGGCAAGAATGATGATGAATTCACTTTCATTTTCATTAAGGAAGATGATCATCCTATGACATATATTGTAGTGACTTGAAGTTCTACTATTTATATGTTGTTGAAGAGAAATATCTAGCCTCTCAAGTTGTCAAGGAAGATAAGTGGGTGATTAATAGTGGATTCTCTCATCAAATGAATTGTGATAAGAGTAAATTTTTAATCTTTGAGATGTATGATGGTGGAAAAGTGAAATGGGGTGAAAATTATAGTGGTAAGATCAGAGGTAGAGGTTCAATTAATTTGGATGGTAAAAATAACACTGATGAAGTATCGTATGTAGAAGGGTTGAGACATAATATTCTTAGTGTTAGTGATGCTGGATAAAGGCTATGGACTACATTTCAAGGATAATATGTGTAAGACCTTGAATGACTATGGAAAGGAGATTGCTACTAGATCCAGGGCAAGAGGTAATATATTTCTTTTGAATAATAGTCAGAAGACTTGTTAGATTGAAGAAATAGATGAAAGCTGGTTATGACATAAAAGATTATGTTATGCAAAATTTGACAATAGTGTTTCTGTAAGTTCTACTTCTGTTGTTAGAGATTTTCATAGAATGAAGAATCCTACAAACAATTTTGCAAGGAATGTCAATTGGGAAAGAAAACAAGAACTACTTTTCATTGTAAGAAAGAAAATTCAAATGGTTTTCTTGATGTTGTTCATACTGATTTGTGTGGCCCTACCAAGACAAGAATCTTGCAAGGTGAGATATATTTTATGCTACTAATTTATGATTAATCAAAGATAGTATGGGGGACCTTCTTGAAGGAGAAATCTAAATATTTTGTTAATTTCAAGGCTTTCAAGGCAATGGTGGAGAATGAGATAGGTCTGAAGTTGAAGAAGTTGAGATCAGACATAGGTGAAGAGTTTACATCAAATGATTTCGGTACATATTGTGAGATGCATTGAATCAAGAGATAATTATCTTCTCCTAGGACTTTAAAAAATAATTTGTGTAGTAGAGCGCAAGAAAACATCTATTCTAGAGACTAAAAGGACCATGATGCTTGAAATAAATGTTTCACAGATGTTTTGGAGAAAAGTTGTGAGCACTACAGTATACACTCTTAACTGAGTACAAATCAAACATGGAACTGGTAAGACACCCTATGACCTTTGGTGTGGTTATGTGCTTACTATTAAGTATTTCAAAAATTTTGGTAGTAGATGTTACGTTAAGAGAGATGAAGACATAGGAAAGTTTGATGTGAGGAGTGGTGAAGGCATATTCCTTGGTTATTCTACCAAAAGTAAAGCATATAGGTTCTATTAAAAAAGGTTGAAAAAGTTGGTGGAAATCAGAAATGTTAAAGTGAATGAAAGTCTTGAGAATTTGGAAAGGTTTGGTGAATGTGGACATCAAAGGGATAGTAATGATTGGAGTCAACATCAAAAAGTGTAGAACAAAATTCAAAGTGTTATAGAAAGTGAAAAAGATGAAGCCTACACAAGTGGAGAAGAAGAAGTTTGAAAACAAGAGACAAGGTAGAAGACTCCAAGGTATTTGAGATTGAATCATAATAAATGAAAAAATAATTGTGATAGGAACAAGGGATTTCAGACAAGAAGAAATATTTCACAAGATCAGATTTGCCTGATATCTGAGATTGAGTCCATTTATGATGAATTGACTAGATCTATTATGGAAGAGATTGTGACTACAAACAACCATGTGGAAAATTTTAGATGTTTCTGAGATGTTCATATTGTGCATATATGTTGTCATTAATATAAGATCTATAGTTACGATCGTACAGTTGTGTTATGATATTTTTGTATCTGATGCATGTTATTTCATAGATGCTAGAGTTATGATTTGTGTGAGTTATAATTGGTTTACCAGTTACTAGTATATTGGTTGTTCGGGAAAAGACAAAGTTTCAGTTTTTGGATCAGTATGGATCGGTGTTGTAGAATTGGTTGTTTATGACCTGGTAGTGAGTTTGGGATGTTCATATGTGTCCTCAATTCTAGTGGTTCATGATTTGGATGTTGGAAAGATATATTTCTTGAGTAACAGTGGTTGCAGATATTATTGCTAATGAACAATGCATAGATGGATTTATATCTTAAGTTCATGTTGATGCTAAGGTTTATGAGGTACTTCACATTGCTTGATGATGTTTCTTGATAATGTTCTAATCATGTTTCTGGTTCACATTTTTTGAAGATATCAAGTTGAATGATTTTCATGTAACATGTTGGTGTTCTCTGTTTGGTCTTAGCCGACCTGAGGATGTAATGTGCTGAGAAGGTTTCAAGCGTGCTTGGTGGATTTGAGCGTGTTCAAGGTTTTTTATATGGATCATTAATGTCATGGCATAAATTCAATGGATCTCATTGAGTATTGAATTATAATTTATTATTTATTGTCAATTAGGTCCCTAGCCAACCTAGTTGAGATGAGTTGATGAATGTATTTATAGATGTAATCATTTTAAGTTGCGAAGAAGGAAAAAGTGTGGATAGATGAAATAAATGATTTACATGATGTTGTGAGAAGAGGTATGAGTTGAATCTGTAATAAGTCAGATATTTGTGTGCTTCATTAGAACTATTTTGGCATAACACATGCTATCTGTCAGTTTGTGTGTTTGGGCTATAAGTCCTCTTTGATCTGTGATCAGATTGTGTTGTAAGGCAGTGGGCCTTTTTATAATTGTGTTTGAATAGTGAGATCTAGGAAGTGTGCCTAAATGAAAGTTGATTACCATTTTGTAATACTCCTAATAGGTTACGATACTTATTATTGAGTTAATTCATCTTGTGGGTTCCATCCCCACCATGGTGTTTTCATTAACTGGGTTTCCACATCAAATATCTTGGTGTTATGTGTTGCTATTGTGTTGAGATATTGCTTTCATGTTTATCTTTCAGATCTGAGATAAAGGTTGTAAGTTGGTGAAAGTTTATTGATATTGTGGTACAACTAATTAACCCCCACCCACTCTCAATTGTGATCTTTTTAAGGTATAACATAAAATCTCATTATCAAGGAAGCTAAACTTGAGGAATTGCTTGATAATGAGAAAAATTGTATTAGACTTGTGAAAGGTGAAAGTGCTAAGTCTGGACAAGTGAAGCTTCACACTAAAAGGTAGAAGATGCACAAAGAAGAAAAGAATAAGAATAAGACCAAGAAGACCTTGGTGAAAGGACCTAAATCTCAAAGATTGAGAATTAAATGCTTTTCTTATGGAAAATTTTGACATGCAGTTGCAGACTGCAAAAAGAAAAATTATCTTTCTAGAAAAAAAGGCATAACTGTAACTCAAGTGTATGTAGCTGGGTGATATATGTCCATGTGCTAAAATACAAGACAATGATAGTGAAAAAAATACTATTGTATGATTCAGATACAATATATATACATAGATTAACAAATATGGAAGAAACAAGAAGATGAACAAAGGTATTTCACTAGGAAGGAACAAGAATGTGAAGAAGAATAATCAGACCAAAAGTAGAAAGTTAAGAGGAAATGTATGAAGATAAAATGACGTAGTCATGGTAGGAGTTTCCCTAATGGAGATGGTCCAACTCATACCATGACTATGTCATAAAAGGAATGAAGAAAGATAACAAGGGAAAAGTATATAAGCGTAGAAAAAAATCCAGGAGCAAGAAGAATAAGAATAAGACAGACAAAGAGAAGACAAAGTTTGAAAAGGACAAAATTCTGAAAGAAAGTCCAAGAGAAAGATGGGTAAGGATAAAAATTCTATTCTTAGATATCTTAGATCAAATCTAGGTGTCATTACCCCTCCTAATCAAAAATAAGATGCAAGAGATTGCATTAGTCCAATGTGCTATAAAGAAGAATCTTACAAGTGGATTGATCTATGGAGGATGATGCTCAGGGGGAGTAGTAAGCATGGTAAAAAAGATTATTTTTTATCAGTAGTTGGATGTGTTTGATATCCAAAAGAAGGTAATAAACCTTTTTCATTGATGTCAAAGGGGAGAGAGTGAAGATGTGAAAAATAATCAGGTGTGAAGAACAAGTACAAAAGAGAAGAGAAGATGTGAAGAGAAACTTTATATACTTGCACATAAAAAAGAGTTTTAGCCAAGAAGCTGAGTGTACATCCAAGGGGGAGAAAGTAATGGAGAGAAGAGAATTTAATCAGATTGGAACCTGGGAGAGCTTTCTCCTATGTGAGTAGTGACAGAGCAGAAATGAGGTAATAGAGAAGAGTTAGAGAGACTCCAAAAGATATTATGGACATTGATAATAGTATTGTTGGTTTCTGATTGGATTATTTTTTTTTCCCATAAAATGTTTCCATTAATACAAAAGGGGGATATTTTTGGCAAGTTGGATGTGTTGTAATTGATGTCAACATGTCTATTATGTAGTTTGGATATTTTTTGTGTAGTTTTGCCTATAACGCAGGATGATCAGAAGAATGGTGAAGGAATATTACTAAGGATGATGAGTTACACACCTCATGGGATGATTTAGAGGTTGTATAAATGGTTGATGTCAAGTTTTACTTGCTTACATGGGGATTTGATCAAGTTATGATGTCATAGATGAAGACTGGTTATTTTACTATTTGTCAGTGTAACATAATTGCAGAGAATGATTTCGTGCATGTACTCAAGGTGAGCTCTCTGGTTGCACAATTGGGAATGTGATAAGCACATATAAATGTGTCTACCATTCAATGGGTTTGTGATTATAATGGTTTGCAACACATTTACATGTGTTTCATTTGGGGGTAACAATTTTCTTGAGGTTTAGCATGAAATTTTGATAGATCCAATGAATGTGATGGATTTGATTGTTTGTTTGAGCTTCATGATGCCTTAGGATGATATAGGATTATGTGCCTAATGAATTGGCATCTTACATTGATCAAGGTGACCAAGCTCAAGGAATTTGAAGATGTTTCTATGTTCCTAGATGACATGTCAAGAAAATTTGATAAAATGGTTTATGAGAGATCGGTAAAATATTTTAGTGTTATGATTATGATCTCGAGGTGTTTTTTAAGGATCTAGGAAATGTTTGGAAAATGCACAGTAATCCTGATGGTTTATTTTGGCGCTAAGAGTTGAAAATTTGAGGATTAGGTTTTGATGACCTATTTCTTAATAAATATGGTGAATTAGGGTTTGATTTGTGTTTCCATATGTGTGCACCAATGTTTGGAAGATTGTGGAAGGAAGAGGTTTCTAGTGAAGTACTTTTATAGATCTAATTAAGGCTAATTTTCTCATCTAAGTCTGATAGAGATAATTGCATAAAGGGATATGATTGTACTGAAATGGAACTAACCAAGGCATAGGTAGATGTTATCATACAACTCATGAATTCTCAAATTGGTTTCTGAATTGTGATTGTAATTCAGTGAGACTTCCTTAGGGTTGTATCCAAAGGAAAATTAAGTAGTGAACTCTAGGAAGTGTTCCTAAATACATGTGCATTCCCTATATTTTAATAACTCTATACTTCTAACAAGGTACTAGTCATATTGTGGGTTTCAGCCCCACTGTGGTTTTTACCCTAGTTTGAGTTTCCATTTTAAATATCTTTGTGTTATGTGGTGTTGATGTTTTCTAGTTTGTGTTTACATGCTTTACATTTTGCAAATCAGTAATAAATGTTAAAGTGAAAAAAGGTTTCATGTTTTATAGGTTTAAGTGTTCAAAGTTTTAAGTGTTTTAGAAGTAACTTGCTCGCCCTCCCTTCTCAGTTGCTTTCTACCTATTTCCTACACTCCTTTAATTTTTCTAAAAATCTCCAAGAGTATGAAATAATCAAACACATACCTGGGCAACTTATAGGGGTTTTGGTTGAATCCTACAATCTTGAGATAAGAAAAACTATTAACTTGGATGAGAAAGCTACCATAACATATGATGAGGTCAAAATCTATGGAAGAGATGCTCCTTTCTAATAACCCTTCAATATTTTTAATCACAATCCACAAGAAAGAATCATTGAATTCATAAAATTTTCCCATTATGACCTTCTTTTGTAGTTGAGGGAAAGTTTCAAATACCTAAAGGTTTTGAATCTTAAAATCTAGGGTCCTGAGACCTCACTAAGTAGCTTGGGTTATTACCATAACATATAGGTCAGTAAAGTGCACATGTGGAAATAAATAGCCCACCTAAAATGAGTTAATTTATCATTAAAATATCGATTATTATTTCTCCTCAGTCAACATATTGACCATCTCTATAGATAATTGTGAGAAATTGATACATCCATCCCAAAAATTCCTTGGCTATCTAGTTTCCGACAATATGGTACAATAAAATAATCACATCTTTAATATCTCTAACAAAGAGTTATTTTTTAAGAATTGAGGGCATTTGAGATTGGCCTTTTCATTTCACTATGAACCAAGTTGTAGCAATTCTATTTAAACAAAAATCTTATTTATATTGAAAACACTCCAATACTTCATTAATAGATGCATTCACAAATACCTTATGTTCTAGTAGTCTTAGGGTATGAGCTACAACTTCAAAATCAATTTTGACAAAAAAAATGTCATAAAAAGCTCAAATTTCACGAGAATCAAGGTGGTAATTTCTCACATAGGTGGAGACCAGTCCCTGGTAGAAAAACACTTTGGGGAAACTAACTGCTTCCAGAAGACCACTATCAAAAATTTTGTTTGCAATGGGCGAGTCATATTTTTCCCTTAATCTATCAAGAATTTCTTACAATTTTGCATATCTCTTATTCATATAAAAAATTCAACCTAAACCATTATCTATTACCATAAGCATAATGGGTGTGAGATTTTTGGATATCAGGTACGTAGAATAGATAATGCAGTTTTCTAATAAACAGGTTGGCTAGTTATAAGAATACATAATATGAACAGAAAAATCACTGGTAAAACCCATGAAGGGGGTGAATTTTTGTGCTTTACTTCAGATAATAGGCTTGGAAAAAACTAGAATTCTAGTTCAAACTATCACAGTAGAAGAAAATGTTTCATAATCTAACCTAGATTTCTTAAACGCACCCTTTTTTAACTCTAACTCTGAAATGCTACGAATTTCCTTCTCCGGGTCTTACATAATGAAATGCATCTCTAACCACACCACCTTTTTAAATGAAGAATTTAATTTTGGTTCAATTTGGTGGTGGTAGTACATTTAAGTTTGCACCAGTTTTATACACATCCTCTACGACTTAAGGAACATTTAATGCCCCACATGTACTTGTTTGATGAAAATAAAACTCATTGAAATCCATGCACCATTCATATTCATGGATCTAGTGGCCAACCCAAAGCTTCAAACTAGTTTGTTAGTTCTTGGCCTTACCCGAATAATTGACTAAAAATGGTTTAAATAATAGTTCTTAGTTCAACTAGGAAAGGTCGGTGAAGTCAGGGACTTTGAAAACTTTCTTTTCAAAAGAGTGAAATAAGACAGTTTGGGAATACCTCCAAAACATAAAAAATGAGGGACTTATGGGGAGAAAATAAAATGCAATTGGCATAGTTAGGTAAGTCGGTGGTTACATGAACTTCACAAGTTTTAAGGTTAAGAAACAGTTCACATGGAATTGACTAATTGAGTACTTGAGAAAGTGTCAATGGTTGACTTTCTATATCAAGATTTATTTGAATGAGGATGAGGCTGACATAAAACACAACTTGGGAACATTAACATGTATACATGAACTTTGAACCAAAACATTCAAAACCTGGGTAATAATTAGCTCTGAAGGGGGACAAGGACTGAAAGGATGCAAAGAAACTAGAATAATGGCTAGAGGCCTTATTCATTGGTAAATAGAGGCAAACCAAAGGATTCACACATGCAAAATATTGGAGATTTTGCTTGCAATATCCTCTCCTAGATCATATTCTGGGACTAGGTTGTGGGATTAAAAACCTAGGATACAAACTCAACACCCTCAGCAGAAAGGAGACAAGAAACAAGTCCAATTAACGAGGATTAAATCCTCCTTCACTTTGCACTCCACATCACCTAGGTGGGTATACCTTATCTACACACACAAACCCCTTGTGACAAACAATAGCTTGCAGATATATAACTATGGAATAACTTTCAAACCTGTAGGTAACATGTACCTCAATGTTTTTACCAAATCTTATACAGTATCCCACTTGCATAAATTATGTTTGAAAACCATACCTACTCTAAATTCTTCCTATCAACATGAAGGGAAAATATTTTCTTTGATGTTTGAATTAATGGATCACTAAAATACCCCAGATCCCACATCGACCAGTGCCTAATCCAATGGGCTGCAGAGTCAAGCACAACAATACAAAAGGAAAATTATGAACAAAGAAGATATCATAGTCTAATATGTCTAATGCCTTACATCAAACATAGCCCATCAATCAAGCTCTACTTGTGGATCCACCAATGTGTTCAAATATGCAACTACCTATTCAAAGTATTTAACCCTCCCCTTGGAAGAGACCCTGGAATATACAATACATTAATCATCATCCATTGAAAGACAAGTTGACATATCCTTGATACCCCAACTCATACACATATGAAAAAAATCCCAAATCACAGCTATCCTTTAAATAACTCTATTGCAAATATACAATAGACAATATTAAAACACCCTGGATGCCTTAACCTATATGATTTGGAAACAAAAATGGAGACAACTTGATAACAGTATGATAATGCTGAAATTTCATTCATAAAGGTTGCTATTAAAATGGATGTTCTTCTCTGGAACCAAAAAGGTATCAAGAACACCCTATATGCAAAGAAAATGAAAAATATCTATAAAGGAACCACACTTGGAACCTACTTTGAAATTTTTATAGAAAATGGGAACCCTTACAACAGAGAAAAGAAAATCATATATAGTAGAGGGAAAATCTAAAATAGATATACATTTGACACATGTCCCTCCATATTTGATTCTGTACCAGATTTATATCTCCAACCGACTGATCTTTCTTCAAAAGATTTGAAAAATAATTTGATCTGTATAACCACTTGACTCAAGAAAATAGCCAACATTAATGGTAGAAATGACAAGAAGCCGACTAGGGTTATAGAAAACATAAAAATATGACCAAAAAACCCTAAGTCACCACCACATGACATAAATGAAACTATAGTCAACAAATATCCACCCTTTAGCACCCCATGACCTCATAAATTCAACCAAGAAAATCATATCGATCCATCTACCATCTCTGCAACCTAGAAAGGAATGACACCACTTGAAAACTCTCTAGAAAGACTTAAATATTAAAAATAATCTCTAACAACTACACCAGGCATAGACGTCATCATTGAAAAATTAGATTCAATCCTTTATTAAACTTTAAAACACCATCGTCAATCAACCATTAAAACACCCGCAAGCCAAGATAAGATCTAGACACGCGTCAACAAGTCATGATCCCACTATGGATATGCATCATGCAAGATTTGTTTGAGGGAAAGTGTCGGCCGGCCAATGAAATCAAACCTACCTTAAATTTATCTGTCATTGAAAACCTAGACCCACAGTCAGATCAGGACGTGCGAGAGATGGTCACAATTCTGCAAAGGATATCCAACGAGCATCTCTTGATCAAGGAAAAGTGCCCGTCATCTAATCAAAACCAACCTGCTTGATGCTTTATTTCCTCTTTACCTCTGGCTTGATTCCAGTGTGTCCACATGTCCTTCAGGCAGAATTCCTTAATGAATAAACTCCTTGCATCTCTTATTTGAGGGAAAGCACCCACCGCAAGATCAAACCAGATCTGACCACATGTTAATTCCTTTAAGCTTTGAAAATGGATGGCCCCACAAACCAAGCTATACACATGACAATCGGGGGCAATGCCACAATGGATATTCATTGATCAACTTTTCTTTAAGGCTTTACGCCCACCGTTAGATCAAAAAGGATCTGACCATGCTTTATTTCACTTTAACCCTAATCTGGCACCGCCACGAACTTGTGTCAACTAAGCATGAACCCTCAATGCATAACCTTCATGCATCTTCCAATCAAGGGATGGTGACAACCATTGGATCAACCTCAACATGCTTGATGCTTATCTTCCTTCAGCTCAGCAACCATCTTCCATGTGTCTCTCAGGTGCATTTCTATGAAGGATATCCAAACTATACATCTTTCAATTGCGGGATCATGCCCACCATTAGATCTTATCACATCTATTCGAACCTTATCTCCTCTTTAGCTTTGAGAATGACACCCAGAAGTACCTCACAAACTCGCAAACATTCTCTACTCTCTCTTCTGACCATCGTGACTATGCGTCAAACCACCACATCTCACCACATGGAACCCTCTGATTCATTGAGACCTCTGCCACCTCACAATCATAATTGGTCAGCCCCACCACATGTCGCATAGTCATAATTCCATGATCTGACTGGATGTGTCATGAATCGAATTGTGCCATAATGCCTTCCAAGACCTATCACTCCTTCGACTATGTCACCTGAGTGCAAACCCAAAAAATAACCTTCTTGTCTGCCAGCTAGCCACCACTAACTTCCATCTAACTGCTTGGCCTTGAACCGCTAGCCAAAAATCTGATTTCCTTTTGACACTTGACCATTGCGACCTCGTTTATAAAAATATTAAGATCTTTCACCACACAACCAATGTGGTACAATGGACTTAGGGTACCTCTGAACCAAAAATAGAGCAGAGCAGGCACCATGGATTCTCTAACCTCTTCCAAGATTGTTTGACTGCGTAGAGACAATCCAAAGGAAAAAAAAATTCTCCCATGACCCTTTGCAACCTTCTCACGCAAAAAAGAGAACAAAACCCCCTGCAACCTAAAGATTTCTGCCATGAAAGAAAGTTGAATCTCTGCAAAATTTTCAAGATGGTACTCACAAAAATGAGTACCAACAGTGGCTCCAAATGAGGATGCATGCCCCCTATGGGCATGCGACATTCCAGACTTCTTATTTGAGCAGACCAAGGACAAAAACAAAACCCTACAACAAAAACACTAAAAAAGAAAAACCTATAATATGCACAAATATACACTACTCTCATTAGAGTCATATTATCTCTACCCCACTTTTACCAGATTTGAAGGAATCAAACCAGGCTTGATGGTCCTAGGTGACCAACAAAACTCTAATTCATCTTGCCTCTGTCAAACACAAAAATTTCTTCTCTCTACACTAGAAACAAGCTAAAAATGTAATTTTCATCTACATGATTTGATATGCTTATATCTTTCAATAGCCTTTATAAAACATTGTCAGTATCTTTCAATTGATTAAACATTTGTAAATCAAGCCTTATTTGATAATATTGATCATCATGTGACCAATTCCAATTATAGCCACTGAAAAATTCAGGACCCTTAGAGCATTTTTTTACCTTTGCTTGCATTGTCACATTTATAAAAAACATCCTCCAACTGATAAAAAATATAATCATTCTCTATCCCATAGTTAGATTCATCACAACTTATTTTGTCACTGGTTTGCATACCCGTATCAGATTTCCCTAAAGATATTACCTACAAATTATAGACCTTATCCTAACCATCATCTTGTCTATTGGAAGGAAAGTACTCATCCACATACTCACTAGGTATCTGCATACTTTGAGTAACTAAAAACCATCCTGCAGTGGTTCAATGAATGATTTAGAATCTGAAAAATATTCATAATCCACATAATTATCCCAATCAATACTCAACATCATGTCAGGAACTTCCTCATCCTTTGAATCTAGAAATACACTAATGTTTTCATCATCAGATATGTCATATTCAATTTTTTTGTAGCCTAGTGACACAAAAGCACAAGGGGAATCAAAAATACACATATCAAAATCCTAACCATCTGATACATACTCTTTGTTAAATTCAAAGTGTGTTGGGGTGGAAGAACTCAGAACTATCCCTCCCTGAACATATCAGATATTCACAAGTTAGGAACTCAGAAATTGGTTCACTATGAAGGGAACCATTATTATCATTTTCACCCACTTCTGATATGGAGTCACAAGCATCATTTTCATTTATTTCATCACTATCCTCCTATTAACTACACATATCCTCTACATCATACTGAGAAGGAGCATCTCTTTCATGATTACAAGAGAGAGCATCCATACTAGACACATCTCTATCATATGGGTTTCCATCATTCTCAATATCATCATTACTAGGAACAACCTCATGTGTAACCTCGAATTAAGGATCTTCAACATTTTTTATCCACTACCTAGCATACTCAATATTTTCTTCCCTCAAGGAGGCTTCCCAATGAATCGATTCTGGAAAACAAAGCTCCAAAAACAAACCAATATATGTAGATTCTTGAATCTTGACATCCACTAGAAGCTCATCATATGCTTTAGAAAAAATTTTATCAAACAAATGTGTTGATTCTCCCTTCCTCTTTCCTACATGTATTCTTAAAATCACTATTGCTTCATCTTGGATTCTTTGTTCTAAAAAAATTCATCTCCAAGAAGCTCCTCATAATCTGCCAAAAAGCCTCCACACTTGGACATAACAAAATCTCTAACCTGTATGTCCTCCACTTTTTCAACTAATACATACTTCTACTTGATTTTACAAAATGAAATTATAACCTTGAAGCATGCAATCTTCTAACCACACCTTGTTCCTTCTCTTAGTTCTTAAATCAATTAATAAGGAAACAATTTTATAACCTTGAAAAATAAAATACCTGAATGTATTGGAGTAGCTGCAAAAAATACTTGGTCTGAAGTCACCTTCACATCACCTTTCAAAAAAATTTGGTAGAGTAGCCACCTCTTTGTAGAGGACAAATTTGAATCAGCTGAGATCTCTTCACCCCACTCTGACCTTCTTCCAAACCAGAAAACTCACAACATGCCCCACTAATAGGGTCTCATATAGATTCCTCCTTTGACTATGCTTTCAATCATAGGAGCCCAAAAATTTTCTTCATCTCTACTGCAATTCCACCTTTCTGATTAGTCTTTCTCCAAATAATGCACACTAGTACAATGAGAGAACTCAGAGTCACCACTCACCACTTGTGAGATAGTATATGTATATCTTTTAGGAAATTGGACATTCAGACACTCATGCAATGATAAACACAACAAACCTTGACTCACTTTATAAGTATGATAAATGCTTATTTTTAGTACATGACTCTATAACAATCATATCACTCTGGGATTGATTTTGACTAAATAGAGAACAAATCTCTCTTATCCCTAGTCGATTCTCTATGTTGTTGTTGACTCTTGGATTGATTCAGCAAAGGAAACTTGCGGGCAATTATGTTGAAGTTGTTAAATTTTGTCTCCCCAATAGAGTCTTCAATTGTGTTATTTATTCTTGGATAGGTTAATCTCCACCTGAATATTGATTTAATTTATTTATACCAGAGTCTCCTTGATAAGGTCTACAAGACCTTTTTGTTCTATATCCCCAGCAGGATCGCGAATTTATTGTAGCTTTTTCTTACAATCTCCTCTCTTAGATGAGATTCTGAGACTAGGTTGTGGGATTAAAAACCTAGGACACACTCAACACCCTCAGCAGAAAGGAGACAAGAAACAAGTCCAATTAACAAGGATTAAATCCTCCTTCACTTTGAGCTCCATATCACTCAGGCAGGTATACCTTATTTTCGCACACATAACCCCTTGTGACAAACAATAACTTGCATATATATAATTATGGAATAGATTTCAAACCTGTAGGTAACATGTACCTATATTTTTTTACCAAATCTTATGCAGTATCCCACTTGCATGAAGTATGTTTGAAAATTGGACCCACTCTAAATTCTTCCTATCAACATGAAGAGAAAATATTTTCTTTGATGTTTTGAATTAATGGATCCCTGAAATACTCTAGATCCCACATCAACCAGTGCCTTATCTAATGGGTAGCAGAGTCAAGCACAATAATGCAAAAGGAAGATTATGAACAAAGAATATAGCATATTATAATATGTCAAATTCCTTACATCAAACATAGCCCATCAATCAAGCTCTACTTGTGGATCCAACAGTGTGTTCAAATATTCAACTACCTATTCAAAGTATTTAACCCTCCCCTTGGAAGAGACCCTGGAATAGATAATACATTAATCATCATCCACTAAAATACAAGTTGACATATCCTTTAATCATCATCCACTAAAAGACAAGTTGACATATCCTTGATACTCCAACTCATACACATCAGAAAACAAATCCCAAATCATAGTTGTCCTTTAAATAACTCTACTGTCGATCTACAATAGACAAGATTAAAATACCCCGGATGCCTTAACCTATATGATTTGGAAAACAAAATGAAGACAACTTGATAATAGTATGATAATGCTGAAATTTTATTCAAAAATATTTCTATTAAAATAGATGTTCTTCTCTAGAACCAAAAAGGGATAAAGAACACCCTATATGCAGAGAAAAGTAAAAATGTTCATAGAGGAACCACACTTGGAACCTGCTCTAAAATTTTTACAGAAAATGGGAACCCTTAAAATAGAGAAAAGAAAAGCATATATAGTTGAGAAAAACCCTAAAATAGATATCCATTTGACATTTCTCCCTTCATGTATGATTCTCTACCAACTTTCTTTCTCCAACTGACTGATCTTTCTTTAAAAGATCTGAAAAAGAATCTGATCTATATAACCACTTGACTCAGGAAAATAGCCAACATTAATCGAAGAAATGACAAGAAATGGACTGGGGTTACAAAAAATATACAAATGTAAACATAAAACCCTAAGTCACCACCACACGACATAAATGAAACTACAGTCAACAAACTTCCACCCTTTAGCACCTTACGACCTCATAAATTCAACCCAGAAAATCAGATCGATCCATCTACCATCTCTGCAACTTGGAAAGGAACGCAACCTTTCGAAAACCCTCTAGAAAGATTTAAATATTTAAATATAAGCTCTAATCGCTACACCTGGCATAGAAATCATCATTGATGACTCAGATTCATTCCTTTATTCAAGTTTAAAAAAACCCATGAGCCAAGATCAGATCTAGACACATGTCAACAACTCATGAGCCCACTATGGATATCCATTGTGCAAGCTTTGTTTGAGGGAAAGCATCCACTGTCCAATGAAATCAAACATGCCTTGAAATTATCTCTCATTGAAAACATGGACCCATAGTTAGATCAAGACACACAGTAGATGGTCGTAATTCTGCAAAGGATATCCAATAAGCATCTCTTGATTAAGGTAAAGCGCTCATCGTCCAATCAAAACCAACCTGATTGATGCTTTACTTCCTCTTTACCTCTGACCTAGTCCCACTATGTCCACATATCCTTCAGACATAATGCCTAAATAAATAAACTACTTTCATCTCTTATTTGAGGGAAAGCACCCACCACAGGATCAAAGAAGATCTGATCGCATGTTAACACCTTTAAGCTTTGAAAACTGATGACCCCACAAACTAGGATGGGCACGTGGAAATCAAGCACAATGCCTCAATGGATATTCATCGATCAACTTTTCTTTAAGGCTTTACGCCCACCGTTAGATCAAAAAGGATCTGACCATTCTTTATTTCACTTTAACCTCAGTTTGGCATCACCACAAACACGTGTCAACCAAGCATGAAACCTCGATGCATAAACTTCATGCATCTTTGGATCACAAGATAGAAACAACCATTGGATCAACCTCAAAATGCTTGATACTTTATCTTCCTTTATCCCGACAACCATCTTCCACGTGTCACTCAGGCACGTTTCCATGAAGGATATCCAGACTGCATCTTTTGATTGTGGGATCACACCCACCATTAGATCTTATCACATCTGATCAACCCTTATCTCTTCTTCAGCTCTGGCCATGACACGCAATAGCACCTCGCAAACTCACAAACATTCACTTCTCTCTTTTGACCACTGCGACTATGTGAAAATCTGCCACATGTCACCACATGGAACCCTCTGATTTGCTGAGACCTCTACCACCTCACCATCTTAATTGGCTAGCCCCGCCACATGTCACATAGGCACAATTTTTTGATTCAACTAGATCCTTCGTGACTCAGATCATGCCATAACACTCTGCCAACACCTGTCACTCCTTTAACCATGTCACATGAGCACAGGCCCACAAAATAACCTTCCTATTTTATAGCTAGCCACCACTAACCACCATCTAACCTCTTGGCATCAAACCACTAGCCAAAAAGCTACATTCCTTTTGACACTTAACCATTGCAGACTCAGTTATAAAAATATTAAGTTCTTTCACCGCACAACCAATGTGGGACAAAGGACTTAGGGTACCTCTAAACAAAAACAAAGGAGAGCAGGTGCCTTGGATTATCTGACCACTTCCATGATTTATGACTACATAGAAACAATCCAAAGGCAACAAAACTTTCCTCCCATGACCCTCTACAACCTTCTCACGTGAAAAAGAGAACAAAACTCCTAGCAACCTAAAGATTTCCGCCATGAAAGAAAGTTGAAGGTCTGCAAAATTTTCAAGATGGTACTCATAGAAATTTGTACCAATTGTGGCTTAAAATGAGGACACATTCCCCCTATGGGCATGCAAGATCCTAGACCTCTGAGTTGAGTAGACCAAGGATTAAAAAAAAACCCTACTGCAAAAAAGACTAAAACAGAAAAACCTAGAATATGCTAAAATATACACTAGTCTCAGCAGAGTCATATTATCTCTTCCCTCCTTTTCCCTAATTTGAAGGAAGCAAACTAGGCTTGATGGCCCTAGGATACCAACAAAAAATTGATTCATCTTGTCTTTGTCGAACACAAAAATTTCTGCTCTCTGCACTGGAAACAAGATAAAAATATATTTGTCATTTGCATGATTTGATATGCTGATATCTTTCAACAACCTGCATAAAACATTATCAGTGTCGTTTCCTTCATTAAAAATTTGTAAATCAAGCCTTATTTGATAATAGTGATCATCATGTGACCAATGCCAATTATAGCCACTGAAATATTTAAGACCCTTAGAGCATTTTTTAACCTTTTCTTGTATTGTCACATTTATAAAAAACATCTTCCAACTGAAAAAATACAATCATTCTGTGTCCCACAACTGGAGCCATCAAAACTTATTTTGTCAGTGGTTTTCATACCCATATCAGATTTTCCTAAAGAACTTACCTGCAAATTATAGATGTTATACAAACCATCAACTTGTCTATTGGAGGGAGAGTAGTCATTCACATACTCACCAGGTATCTGCATGCTTTGAGTAACTAAAAAACATCCTATAGTGGTTCAATGAATGATTTAGAATTTGAAAAAGATTCATAATCCACATAATTATCCCAATCAGTACTTAACATCATGTCAGGAAGTTCTTCATCCTTTGAATCTGGAAATGCACTAATGTTTTCATCATCTGATATATCATATTCAATTTTTTTGTAGCCTAGTGACACAAAATCAAAAGGGGGATTAGAAACACACATATCAAAATCCTAACCACCTGATGCATACTCTATCAAAATCAATGTGTGTTGGATGGAAGAACTCAGAGCTATCCCTCCCTGAACATCTCAGATATTCACAAGTTAGGAACTCATAAATTTGTTCAACATAAAGTGAACCATTATCATCATTTTCACCCCCTTCTGATATGCATTCACAAGCATCATTTTCATTTATTTCATCACCATCCTCCTATTGGCTACACATATCCTCTGCATCATGGTAAGAAGGAGCATCACTTTCATGATTACAAGAGAGAGCATCCATACTAGACACATCTCTATGATATTGGTTTCCATCATTCTCAATATCATCATTACTATGCACAACCTCATGTGTAACCTCAAATTCAGGATCTTCAACATTTTTATCCACTTCCTCGCATACTCAATATTTTCTTCCCTCAAGGAGGCTAGCCAATGAATTGATTCAGGAAAACAAAGATCCAAAAACAAACTAATATATGTAGATTCTTGAAGCTTGACATCCACTAGAAGCTCATCATATGCTTTAGAAAAATTTTCATAAAACAAATGTGTTTATTCTCCCTTCTTCATTCCTACATGTATTCTTACAAACACTATTGCTTCCTCTTGGATTCTTTGTTTTAAAAAAAATTCTTCTTCAAGAAGCTCCTCATAATCTGGAAAAAGTCTTCCACACTTGAACATAGCTGAATATCTAACCTCTATGTCCTCCATTTTTTCAACTAATACATACTTCCACTTGATTTTGAAAAATACAATTCTAACCTTGAATCATGCAATCTTCTAACCATACCTTGTTCCTTCTCTTAGTGCTTAAATCACTTAATAAGGAAACAATTTTATAACCTTGAAAAATAAAATACCTGGATGTACTGGAGTAGCTGCAAAAAATACTTGATCTGAAGTCATCTTCACATCACCTTTCAAAATACTTTGGTAGAGTCACCACCTCTTTGCAGAGGACAAATTTGAATTAGCTGAGATCTTTTCACCCCACTCTGACCTTCTTCACAACTAGAAAACTCACAACACACCCCACTAATAGGTTCACATATAGATTCCTCATTTGACTATGCTTTCAGTCATAGGAGCCCAAACATCTACTTCATCTCCACTGCAAGTCCACCTTTCTGATTAGTCTTTCTCCAAACAATGCACACTAGTACAATCAAAGAACTCAGAGTCACCACTCACCACTTGTGAGATAGTATATGTATATCTTTTAGGAACTTGGACTTTTAGACATTCTTGCAATGATAAAAAAAAAAAATTATAAGTAAGAGGAATGCTTCTTTGTACTACATGACTTTATAAAAATCATATCACTCTAGGATTGATTTTGAAAAAATAGAGAAAAAAGCTCTATTATCCCTAATTGAGTGTCTATATTGGTTTTGACTCTTGGATTGATTCAGTAAAGTAAACTTGTTGGTCCAATTATGTTAGAGTTGTTAACTTTTGTCTCCCCAATAGAGTCTTCAATTCTGTTAGTGACCCTTGGATAGGTTAAACTCCATCTGAATATTAGATTTGATTTATTTATACCAGTCTCCCTGAGAAACTCTACAAGACCTCTCTATTCTATATCCCTAGCAGAGTCACCAATTTGTTGGAGCTTTTACTATAAATCTCCTCTCCTAGATGAGATTCTGAAACTAGGTTATGGGACACAAACTCAACACCCTCAATAGAAAGGAGAAAAGAAACAAGTCAAATTAATGAGGATTAAGTCCTCCTTCACTTTGAGCTCCACATCACTCAGATGGGTATACCTTATCTGCACACACATAAACCCTTGTGACAAACAATAACTTGCAAATATATAACTGTGGAATAAATTTCAAACCTATAGGTAATATGTACCTTGATGTTTTTACCAAATCTTATGTAGTATCCCACTTGCATGAAGTATGTTTAAAAACCAGACCTACTCTAACTTCTTCCTATCAACATGAAGGGAAAATATTTTCTTTGATGTTTTAAATTAATGGATCCCTGAAATACGCCGGATCCCACATAGACCAGTGCCTTATCTAATGGGAAGTGGAGTCAAGCACAACAATGCAAAAGGAAGATTATGAACAAAGAAGATAACACAGTCTAATATGTCTAATGCCTTACATCAAACATACCCCATCAATCAAGATCTACTTGTCGATCCACCAGTGTGTTCAGATATGCAACTACCTATTCAAAGTATTTAACCCTCCCCTTGGAAGAGACCTTAGAATAGACAATACATTAATCAACATCCACTAAAAGACAAGTTGACATATCCTTGATACCCAACTCATACACATATGAAAACAAATCCCAAATTATAGTTATCCTTTAAATAACTCTACTGTAGATCTACAATAGACAAGATTAAAACACCCCGGATGCCTTAACCTATATGATTTGGAAAAAAAATGGAGACAAGTTCATAATAGTATGATAATGCTGAAATTTCATTCATAAAGCTTTCTATTACAATAGATGTTCTTCTCTAGAACCAAAAAGGGATCAAGAACACCCTATATGCAAAGAAAAGGAAAAATATCTATAGAGGAACCACATTTGGAACCTGCTCTAAAATATTTACATAAAACAGGAACCCTTACAGCAGAGAAAAGAAAAGAATACATAGCAGAGGGAAACCCTAAAATAGATATACATTTACCATTTATCCCTCCATATCTGATTCTGTACTAAATTTTTTTCTCCAACCAACTGATCTTTCTTCAAAAGATTTGAAAAAGATTTTGATCTGTATAACCATTTGACTCTGGTAAATAGCCAACATTAATGGCAAAAATGACAAGAAGTGGACTAGGATTAGAGAAAATATACAAATCTAAATAGAAAATCCTAATTCACCACCACACAACATAAATGAAACCACAGTAAAAAAATATCCACCCTTTAGCACTCTATGGCCTCATAAATTTGACCAAAAAAATCAGATCGATCCATCTACTATCTCTACAGCCTAGAAAGGGATGCCACCGCTTGCAAACCCTCTAGAAATATTTAAATATCTCTAACGGCTACACCTAGCATGGAAATCATCATCATCGACTCAGATTCAATCCTTTATTCAACTTTCAAACACTACCATTGATAAAACTTTAAAACACCTGTGAGCCAATATCATATGTGAACACGCGTCAACGAGTCATAATCCTACTTTGGATATCCATCATGCAAGATTTGTTTGAGGGAAAGCGTTGGTCATCCAATGAAATTAAACCTACCAAAACTTTATCTGTCATGTAAAATCCTGACCCATGGTTAGATTAGGACATGCGGAAGACGGTCGTAATTCCATAAAGGATATCCAACAAGCATCTCTTGATTAAGGGAAAGCACCTACTATCCGATCAAAACCAACATGCTTGATGATTTTCTTCCTCTTTACCTCTGGCCTGGTCCAACTATGTCCACGTGTCCTTCAAGAATAATTCCTTAATGAATAAACTCCTTGCATCTCTTGTTCAAGGGAAAGTGCCCACCATTTAAGCTTCAAAAATTGACAGTCCCAAGAACTAGGCTGGACACATGGCAATCGGGCGCAATACCTCAATGGATATTCATCGATAAAATTTTATTTAAAGATTTATGCCCAACTTTAGATAAAAAAGGATCTGGCTATGCTTTATTTCACTTTAACCCCAGTCTGGCACCACGATGAACACGTGTCTACCAAGCGTGAACCCTCGATGCATAACCTTCATACCTCTTTCGATCATGGGATAGTGACAACCATTGGATTAACCTCAACATGTTTGATGCTTATCTTCCTTCAGCCCAATAACCATCTTCCATGTGTCACTCAGGTGTGTTTCTATAAAGGATATCCAGACTGCATCTTTAGATCATGGGATCTGTCATGTCCCCATTCTGGTTGACATCATTTAGCGTGTCGAATCAGTCTATCACAAGCTCTTGTAGACTAGTGGCGTTATGGAGAGAGTCAACCAGTGACTATTTGGCAGTATTTTGGCTTTACAGTTGATTAGTGATTTGGGCCTACATTTTTATAAAGTAAAGTTACTTTATTTAGGGGCCAGTTTTATAATTTGAAGTTGAGATGTACTTTTTATTATAAAGTAATATTTTATAAAAGTGCACTTTATTTCATAAGAATATTTGGATGCTTCTAGAAAGTTTAAGTGACTTCTAGAGGAAGATACTAAAAAGTGAATAAATACACCCTATGGGTCTTGCATTTGATCATCCAGTTTGTATTTTCTCTCTTGACATCAGATTGTGATTCAGTCACATAGTCTATTGTGGAGCGAAGTGGTTTTAGATAGTCACTAGGTCTTTGGGAATGGAGTCTCCCTTGGATTTGCATAACTGAGGAAGTGGAATATCTTCTGAAGGGTTGCTCTTTGGAAGTGGCACTCAGCCATTTCAAGTTGGATTAATTTGGAAGAGCTTTCAGTTGTTCATTCTCAGCCTGGAGTTCACAGTTTCCCATCATTTTGGCAAGGAAAGGAATCCTATTTTGCAAGTAAGGGTTCGATTTGTCCAAGAATACTAAGAAAATCAGTGGTGATAATTTTGGAGGAGTCAGCGGGGTTTTTTGTGCAACATTACCATACTGTACTAGGTCTATCGTACTGTGCCTGTGACTATACTTTCAGTCATTACGGCAATTTTAAAAAAATTATAAAAATTTCTTTAAGGAATCGCAGAGATCCCAGTGGTTAGGCGTCAGCATTCTGGAGATTTTTGTCAGTTTCTAGCAAGGGGAAAAAAGTGTGTTTTGGAAGGTTTCATTTCTGGCCTGTACGGCCCAGTTTGGTAGCAGAGTACAGATAGCATTCTGGGCACTTTCAGGGGTTTGCGTTTCATCAATGTCTTCAGCAGATTCAAGTGCAATTGACGACAATCTAGGTTCTTCCATTTTAGATTATATTTGCTAGAGGAATTCATGTATGAGGGTTATAGTTTCAGTCATTTCCTCCTTTGTACTCAGCTATATTGATCATATTGAAGGAAGGGTTGTATTTGCATCTATAGAGGTTCAAAGTGTGCCAAGAGTCTTGGCATTCCCATCAATCTTGTGTAGGCAATTGCATTTCAATAAGACATCATCTTTGGGGAATCTCGCATGGTTGTAATGTTCATTTGAATATGATATAAAGATGTATGCCAACTATTTGACATAATGGTAACGGCTGTAGATTTTCTTATCAGCATATAGGTTGCATACCAACTATTTTCTAAAATTACTCGTTGGTTGTAGGTGTTCATTTCTCATGCTTAGATCATATATATGCATTGGATATTGTCAAAATAAGTTGCACATTTATGTTAGATCATTTTAGAGTCATTTGCTAGCATCCTTATTGAGCTAAGTGAAGAAAAGAGTCATTAAAGCAAACTAAAATGTTATATCAAGTCATATGACCCTTGTATGCAAAGTGTTTGACAAAATTTCCAAAGCCGAGAATTATAAGATTTGAGCAGGGTCATTACAGTGGTATCAGAGCGGTTTTCTTGCCATCCTATTGGGTAAGAGTCATCTTGTATGAGTGATCAACACTCTACTTTATCCAGAATGGACAGGTATAGTACAGAGTCTCAGAGGACACGATCTTGGACAGCTGTTAGACAAAGTAGGAAGATCCAGAGTTGGAACAGTAGAAAGGATGGTTATTTAGACATTCGAGATGAACTTAAGAAAATAAGCCATGACATGTCTAAACAGTTGGTTAAGCACCACCGTATGATGAATGACATGCTGTCTGACCCAGCTAAGGTGGATAAGTTGACTGGATTTCTATTTGGCAGATCTTCTCACAAGGAAGATGACACAATTACCAGGAACTTGCATGAGGAGTTTGAGAAACTAGCTTACAGCCAGGCAGAGGTCTCAGATTCTACTTCACCCCAGGAGGTAGTGGTGAAGGATATTATGCAGATTGATAGTAACTATCAACTTGATACTCAAGTTGAGATAGTTATATATAGGTTGCCAGAGGGTGATGTCACAAGTACTCAGGATGGTTTGGTTACAACAGGCAGTGACTATAGTGTAGAGGGCTCAGATGATGATTTTGAGGATGTTGTTGTGCATGATGGTGAGATACCTGGTAGAGATGAGCTGACATTGAGTATTCATGACTTTGCTGAGAGGGAGTACCAGGCACATTTGGATGCTTCGTCACATGAGGTTGAGGCTGGTAGTACTTCACATGATTTGTCCAGCCAGCTGAAGGTGAGTGAAGACAGTATTGTAACTTCATTATCTCATCATGATAGGATGCGGGATATGATAGAGGATCACATCCAGATGATTCAGTTATAGGTCAGACATAAGGGAGTTCAGGCAAAGTCTTCTTGTGTTGACTTACAGGCAATTAGGGAAGGAATGGGAATGATGAAGTTGAGTTATTTACATCTTCTATCAGATCATGACCATCTTCTTATCCTTGCCGGAGACTATTCAGATGCCTTGAGGAGGAAGGAGGAGGAAGTTAACAAGCTTTCTCATGAGCTTGAGGACACTTGAGCTTTCTTGGTGAATACTCCATTGGCATTACAGAACTTGGAAAGACATGGGGATGAGCATGGCATGGAGTTAATTTTAGTTTCATCTTGCACACCTGATACTCAGCTTTTTGCGACAGGCAGATCATATGTGGTCATTGATAATGTTGTGAGTTCATCTTGCATTCACATCCAGGATACAGGGACAGTGTCAGACAGTGATTGTTTGGGTACTATCATGGATTTGATTAGCAGATTGCATGGTGTTGTCCTTTCTTGTGCCAGCAGCTTGTCCGATGTTGTCTTTACAGATGAGTCCTAGGATCATATTGGCATTGATAACATCCAGGAGGATGCAGTGGGCAGTTTTGAGGACTTAGTTTCCTCAGCAGTTTCTTTTGGTACAGAGGAGTTGGACAGGGGTGCTATAGTTTTTGATACTCTGTATGTTGATATGAGCTTTGGATTTGATTCGTAGGATATGGATGGTAATACTCTAGAGACTAGTAACTTTGAGGATACTCCTTTGGACAGTGTGTCAGAGGAGGATTGCAGGAGACAGTTTAGCCAGCGCCATCATGTGTCTAGTCAGCTGAGAGTTAGTGAGTGAGACATTGCTATCGCTTGCCAGCATTTCGATGCTACTTGTCAGTTGTTAGAAGTTTATGGATGGGGTTCTCCTACTAGTGATGAGCAGGGAGGCAGTTATCTTTCCTTGACAGAGATCTACTCTTTATGGGAGGCTATCCAGATTCTGAGACAGAATTATATGCAGTTGGTAGCCGATAGAGATTATCTTATGGAGTGGGGCAGTATAGTGTACGATGAATTATTGGCCAAGGAAGATGAGGTGAGTGAGCTTACTCAGCATCTCAAGGTGACTATTGAGATTTTTGAGAGTACACAATTGGCTTTCGAGGAGTCACAGTTTCATTTGGCTGAGGTGACCATGGAGTTAGAGCGACTGCAGTCTTTACTAGATTCTGTACAGTCATAGGTTATGGTGTCTAGTGATCCGAGGATGTCAATGGTCAAGATTGTCAGAGATAGTGGAGATGGGGATGCATCCATCCTTGATACTAGCATTGGCATATTGGGTTCATTTCCACTAGAGTGAGGTTCAGTTGAGTTGGGTGCTGCAGCAGATTGTTGTAGTATGCCTGACATAGTGGTGGTCTCTACTACTGATGGCACGGAGACTAGGGATGTTGTATCAGAGATCATGTGTGATGTTGGTGAGCTGGTAGTTGGCATGGTTCCTACTAGTGATACTACTCCCTTGGCGATGTCTTCAGAGGTAGTAATTAGTTCCAGCTTGGTTAGTGATCGGTTGCAGTTAGTTTCATCTGGATTGCACTCTAAGTCACTGACTGAGATTGGTGCATCTTACCGGCATTACACTGTGAGGTATGCTCACCAGTTTACCTTTGATTACCATGTTGATGAGATGATGATATGTAGATGTACTTTGGTCCTTAGTGCTTGTCATCCATTATGGGATGGTTTGACACCACGGGATGAGAGTTGTGATGGGCATGACATGGCAATAGGTTCTACATTTGACAGCTTAATAATACATGACTTAGAGCAGGAGTTTGGAAGTGATGCTTCAATAGTTGTTGTTATTGATTCTACTCCTTTGGCTATGACAATTCCTGACTTAGTTGGTGATCAGTCATAGTGGGTTGTATCACCTGTGCATGGTGAGCTATTGACTGAGGTTGGTTTTTTTTATCAGCATTATACTGGAGGGTATGTGCATTGGTTAGCATTTGATCCATGTGTTGAGGAGTTGATGGCAGGCAAACTTGGTTTGGGTTCTATTTCTTGTTGTTTGTCTTGTGATGTCTACTCACCATCAGCGGTGCATGGGAGTTATGGTTATGAGACAATGGTCGGTGATTTGTAGAGTTGTGCTGATTGTAGTAGATGTACAGTGTGTGGATTCTCCGTACTTGGTATAGTTTCATTTGGGAGTGTTCACCATTGTTACAGGGTTGGATTGTACATTCCACATAAGCCAGTGAGATGCGTTGATGGTATTTACTATGTTGGCAATTTGAGTTGTCCACTTTACATGGGTTCTGATGTTCTAAGAGTTTGTGTCTTGTGGGTTCCTGACTATGGCAGTTGTGATTTTGGAGCTTGGTTGAGTTGTATTTGTCAGTTTGATTATGGATTCCTCTTGGTTATATTGCAGAGGATATTGCAGGAGCCTGTGTTGCCTGACAGCAGTATAGTTCATGACTACATTTGGGATCCAGGTGGATTGATTGGTTTATTGTTCAGCCATTGCTTGGGGATAAACAATTTTAGGAAGGGCAGACTGTCATGTCCCCATTCTGGTTGACATCATTTAGTGTGCTAGATTAGTCTATCACAGGCTCTCGTAGACTAGTAGCATTATGGAGAGAGTCGACCAGTGACTATTTGGCAGTATTTTGGCTTTACAATTGATTAGTGATTTGGGCCTACATTTTTATAAAGTAAAGTTACTTTATTTAGGGGCCGGTTTTATAATTTGAAGCTGAGATGTACTTTTTATTATAAAGTAATATTTTATAAAAGTGCACTTTATTTCATAAGAATATTTGGATGCTTCTAGAAATTTTAAGTGACTTCTAGAGGAAGCTACTAAAAAGTGAATAAAAAGACCCTATGGGTCTTGCATTTGATCATCTATTTTGTATTTTCTCTCTTGACATCAGATTGTGATTCAGTCACATAGTCTATTGTGGAGCCAAGTGGTTTCAAATAGTCACTAGGTCTTTGGGAACGGAGTCTCCCTTGGATTTGCATAACTGAGGAAGTGGAATATCTTCTGAAGGGTTGCTCTTTGGAAGTGGCACTCAGCCATGTCAAGTTGGATTAATTTGGAAGAGCTTTCAGTTGTTCATTCTCAGCCTGGAGTTCACAGTTTCCCATCATTTTGGCAAGGAAAGGAATCCTATTTTGTAAGTAAGGGTTTGATTTGTCCAAGAATACTAAGCAAATCAGTGGTGATAATTTTGGAGGAGTCAGTGGGGTTTTTTGTGCAACATTACCATACTGTACCAGGTCTACCGTACTGTTCCTGTGACTGTACTTTCAGTCATTACAGCAATTTCAAAAAAATTATAAAAATTTCTTTAAGGAATCGCAGAGATCCCAGTGGTTAGGCGTTAGCATTCTGGAGATTTTTGTCAGTTTCTAGCAAGGGAAAAAAAGTGTGTTTTGGAAGGTTTCATTTCTAGCCTGTACGACCCAGTTTGGTAGCAGAGTATGGACAACATTCTGGGCACTTTTAGGGGTTTGCGTTTCATCAATGTCTTCAACAGATTCAAGTGCAATTGATGGCAATCCAGGTTCTTCCATTTTAGATTATATTTGCTAGAGGAATTCATGTATGAGGGTTATAGTTTCAGTCATTTCCTCCTTTGTACTCAGCTATATTGATCATATTGAAGGAAGGGTTGTATTTGCATCTATAGAGGTTCAAAGTGTGACAAGAGTCTTGGCATTCCCATAAATCTTGTGTAGGCAATTGCATTTCAATAAGACATCATCTTTGGGGAATCTCGCATGGTTGTAATGTTCATTTGAATATGATATAAAGATGTATGCCAACTATTTGACATAATGGTAACGATTGTAGATGTTCTTATTAGCATATAGGTTGCATACCAACTATTTGCTAAAATTACTCATTGGTTGTAGGTGTTCATTTCTCATGCTTAGATCATATATATGCATTGGATATTGTCGAAATAAGTTGCACATTTATGTTAGATCATTTTAGAGTCATTTTCTAACATCCTTATTGAGCTAAGCGAAGAAAAGAGTCATTAAAGAAAACTGAAATGTTATATCAAGTCATATGACCCTTGTATGCAAATTGTTTGACAAAATTTCCAAAGCCGAGAATTATTAGATTTGAGCAGGGTCATTACAGACGCCCGCTGTTAGATATTATTGCATATGATAGACCCTTATCTCCTCTTTAACTTCGGGCATGATACTTGGAAACACCTAATGAACTCATTAACATTCTCTTCTCTCTCTTCTAACTATCATGAATACACAAGAATCTGCCACCTGTCACCACGTGGAACCCTCTGATTCATTGGGACCTCTGACACCTCACCATCCTAATTAGCTGACCCCACCACATGTCACATAGTCACAATGTCAATATCTGACTAGATCTATGGTGACTTAGATTATTCTATAACACCCTGCCGACACCTGTCACTCCTTTGACCACATCACTTGAGTGTGGGCCCACAAAATAACCTTCATGCTTTCCAGTTGGCTGCCATTAACCACCATCTAACTGCTTGGCTTCGAACTGGTGGCCAAAAATTTGTGTGCCTTTCAATACTTAACCATTGCGGACTTAGTTATAAAAATATTAAGTTGTTTCACAGAACAACCAATGTGGGACAAAGGACTTATGGTACCTCTAAACCAAAAACAAAGAAGAGCAGGTGCCATGGATTCTTTGGAAACTTCCAAGATTTTTTGACTGCATAGAGACAATCCAAAGGCAAAACAAATTTCCTCACACAACCCTCTTCAACCTTCTTATACGAAAAAGAGAACAAAACCCCCTGCAACCTAAATATTTCCACCATGAAATAAAGTTGAACCTCTACAAAAGTTTCAAGATGGTATTTACATAAATTAGTACCAATACAAACCACTAACCTAGGAAAAGACAAAACTAGAATATGTACAAAGGGAAGAAAAATGAGTTACCAATTGTAAAATTTTAGGTCTTTCCCATTGTAAAGGGACCTCTCTAGAGAGAATCAATCATTTTTTGTGCTCCTTTCTTGTCTCTTCTTTGATCGCACAAAAGGACTAATTCTCTAATAGAAAATTACCTTTGTGTAATCCTTTTGTCAAAAATTATTTTGTCCATTTCTTAGTGTTTTTTTATCTCATTGACTACTTCATCCTTCTTTTCTTCCAATTTATTGAGGTACATGATTCTCTTCACCAAGGAAGATTAGAACTCTTCATCTTCAATATATTTTTGTAAATTTAAGGTAGATAACTCCAAAGGGATAGGTAACACACAATCAACCATGTACACCAACTGGAATTGAGACATCACTATGGCTCTCTTGTATGTGATCTTGTCAGCCCAAAGAGATTTGTGAAGGGCTTTATGCCACCCTCTCTAATTAACATTTACTAACTTTTTGATGATTGAAAGGATAATTTTATTGCTAGATTCACCTTGTTCGTTCCCTTAAGGATAACAATTTGAGGAGTGTGCCAAATTAATTCCATATTCATACCAAAAAATAGTGAATTCAAAAGAAGAAAAACAAATAGCACTATCTACTACCAACTTCTTGCGAACTCAAAATCTTGTTAGGATTTTCTTTGAGGAAATTAAACAGCCTCAGATGTGATAGTTTTCAACGGAGTGACTTCTATCCATTTAGTAAAATAGTTAGTAACAGTCAAAATGTGAGTATCTCCTCCACTAGAATTCAGATTGATTGGTCCATTGAAATCTAGTACCCATTATTGAAATGGTTGTTAAATTAGTATTGACCTGAGTGGTAGAGCTGCTAATTGAGGTTTGCAAGAAAACTTTGCACACTTCTCATATTTGGATAGCCAATTATAAGCATCTTTGCAAATGTTGGGCTAGTATAACTTCTAACAAAGTATTTTATATGCGATGATAGAGGGAGAGAAGTAACCTCCACAAGATTCATTGTGGAATGCCTTGAGAAGCTTCTTTTTTTTCTTTATCTACACACCTCAAGAAAGTACCATCAACTCCTCTTTTGTATATATTTCCTTCCTGTTGATATTGTGGCGAAGCGCCAAAAAAATTTTGTAATTTTTTGGGAAAAGGAAGACTGACATTGTAAAACCCTAAAATGGTCAATTTTAGAGGTTTCCCTAAAATGCATGTTATAAGCGGCTGAGATGCATAATGCATTGTAATGTTGGGGTACTATTTTTCTGGATAATTAGAAAGGTTGGACGACTGTGTAGGTGGATACATCCTAGGTTTTGGGTGAACCACATTAAATCTGTGTGTTATTTGTGTTAAGTTTTATTCTCCTTTTGTTTTTTGCATATAATAGTTTATTCTTATACTATTCTAGATCTGTCAAACCCTAACAGTAGGAGGAGGAGCTTTGGGAGCCTCTTCTAATTTCTTGTTTAGAGCTTCCACTTTCCCTTGCAATGCTTTAATTTGTATCAAACACTTCTCCTTGTCTTTTGCTACAACAATTGACTCATCAAAGAGTCTTCCATATCTTTCTGATAATTGTTCAATTTTTGCCTCATTAAGGCGGGAAAAATGGGTAACAACCTGGGAAATCTCAAGATCAGAAGTATTTTGAACAGTCTTAATGATCTTATCTCTATCCATCTTCTCCTCAACACTAACCAAAGATGAATTTTTTGTTCTTGGAGACAGGGACCACATAGCCAAAGTTTGGGATCTTGGATCATATCCACATCCCATTTTCATTTCTCCAATCTGGGTCTTAGAAGACAAACTAGCCTCTCGTTGCTTTCTGATTTGATCAATTATGAATATAGAGGCTAGATCCCATCTAGGAACAAGTAACATTACATGGGACTTAACCAATTGCCTGGCCTCTCTGGTGTGATGGCTTCAGATTCAGTATCATAAGAATTTAAAGCTTCCAAAGCTTCACTCTGCATGGTGCCACCTTCTGTTAATTCCAGCTAAAATCTAGCTTCTTGTTGCATTCTCCAAATTAGAAAGTTCTTGAACTCATCAATTTTGGTAAATGCATCATCACTTAGAAATTCTTCTTGATAGAGTTCTCTTTCATCCTGGCACAATTGGAGGGGCAATTCCACTTCCTCTTGGATGTCCTTTTCATTTTTCTTTCCCTCTCTGATTGTCTTCCTTAGTTGGTGATGATATTGCCTATCACCAATGATCAGGGCACTTATTTTGTCTTTCTTTTTCCCCTTTGTCTCTACTTGAGAGGGTTATACATGTTCTATTCTTTGTTTCTTCCTTGGGGGCTCACTTGTTACTTTAGTTTCATGAGCCTCTATGTCATGAGCCTCTATGATTTTCTCAACACCAGGTGATACATCAATCTGAGGTGGACTGTAAATCTTGTACCCTCCTTCACTGTCCTCCTCATACTCAGAAGATGAATTATTTTAAGGGCCCCTTTCTTTCTCCTCTATTTGACTTTCCAGCTGATTGTATAAGGTGTGATACATTTCAATCATCTTTGTGATCCTTTTCATATAGGGTAATCTTGGGAAGAAATCTCTAAAAGGAATCCTTGCTTTTTTCATCTCTTGCTCCAAATATATTAAATCTTAATATTTTGCATCTCTACTTTCTGCCTCTTCATCATCTAAGATGTTTCTAATTACATCTTCCTCATCAAACCCTTCATGTTCTCTGAAAGCAGTGGCACATGGGGTTAACATTTTCTTGGCACTTTTGATGAAGCCTTCGGGATCTACATATCTGTACAAGGCCATGCTCATCTTGCATTGCCCTAACCATTTGTTTACTGCATCCATGGTCCTTTTCCCAATGGTAAAATCAACAACCACGAACTGTCTGGGTGTAAATGTAACTTTTCTGTGGGGGGCCGAGTGCTCTTTGTCTGTTCACATCAATTGCCAAATAAAATCCATCAAGGAAACCCTTGGAGGCACATATTTTGGAAGTATATGTGGAGGCTGAGAACATCCATAAACCCTAATCAGTGTGTAGGTATTTTCACAGTAAAAAATATCCCCAATTGTGATCCCCTGGCCATTTTTCCACATATTCACAGTGTCTTAGGAGTCTAAGCACCTTGACTATCAACCTAGTTACATTAACACCCAACAAGTTCAAAATTGGATGCACAACTGTTAGAATATGTAATCTTTCCTTGGTGAAATATATTATAAACCAAGGTAGTTTAATTTATTTATTATGTAAGTAGGAGATTCCTATAGAATCCCTACATCAACACATGTCCTCTTGTCCATATGTGAGGACATATTATTTATTTGTAATTTCCTTTTATTCTAGATTCCTCCTTAAGAGGAAATAGCACAAGTGGCACACACATTATGAATGTGGCTCACATGCACATGGGAGTTACATTCAACTCCTTTCTTCTCATCTCTACATAAGAGATGTTTAATAATAAAATAAAAATTTAATTTAAAATCTTTTTTTAATAATAAATATTTATCTTAAAAAAATTATAATAAAATAAATAAAATTAAAAAAAAAAAAATCCCATTATATTTTTCCCTCCCTTATCTCTTTGACCTAGGCACATGAGGCTGGATCAAATTATTAACCACATTGACCTCTCTAGTATACTTGTTCTTCAATTTGATCAGGTCAATCTCTATAGCATAGGTATGGTATATGCCAAAGGCTTTCATAAAGCAAGCCCTATCCAAGGTGACTAGGGTTGTCTCATCGCATTTTCTTATGGTCTTGGAGAATGTATCATATCTTTTAGCCAATTCAACCAGCAAATCTGCATATAGGAAGACATTTGGGACTATCAACTTGGCTAAACCTAATGTCTAGGGGTTTGACACAGGGATCTTCCTATTCTTATTACTCTAAAATTAATTGAACAAGTGATAACTAGAGCAACCAAGAATGATGGGATCCCTACAATTTAACATATAATCAGAGAAGTATTCATGATTTACCTTTTATTCTGGTTGGTTCCAGGTAGCAGAGCAACAAATTCATTTGAATAATTTATTTTTCCCTTTTGTTCTTATTTTGCATCCTTGCCTTCACCACTGATTGAAGCTCTGCTTAATTATGCTTGAATCACCTTTACTAGTTCTGAATTATCCTTCTCTCTAAAATAGGCCTTTCTCAATTTGCTTTGAAACATGCAATTTTTGCTATATTTCTCTGAAAACTTTGGTAAGAAGAATGTACAAAGGCTATGTCTATTTATCATTGAGTCATCAATGCATCAAGATAATCAAGAACCTGGAAACCATTGCTCAATCACTTATGTAATAAATCTGTGTGTATTGAAATCAAGTCTCAGCTAGTCATGGCACTTGAAGTTGACAGGTAATTGAATTTGAATGCTTGGCTGGAAAAAGTCATGAGTGCTTTTCACCTTTTAAAACCTTATTATATGTTAAAACGCTCAAGAAGGAATCTGATTGGCCTACTTTTCTTTCCTTTTTACAACTCAACAGATCAATTTTACTTTGTCATGATCTTCAATCTTTTATTAACCCTATTTTTATATTATTTCCTTGGAATGGTGCAAGAACAAATCCTCAGAATTTTACCACACTTAGTTCTACCATGGTCTATCTATATATCATGCGACTGCATTATCTCCAAGTCTCTAAATGTTTCCTCTGACCTGAGTTATATTACAAGATCTAGTGCCAGCCACAGATCATGTATCTCATCAACGATTCTCGCTGAGTCGCTAAACAATTTTCCTAACCTTGATTTCATTCTGACATCCAGTGTTGGCCACACATTTAACTTTACCATACTTCTGGTTCACTTCTTAACACTGAGTAAATCATTTCTTCTTATCTCTGAATCTTGCAATGTAACTTTACTTGACTTTACCCCAACCACAGGTTTATCTGGAGATTCAGAGATAACTAAGTCTTTGAATCGCTGAACAATTTGACTAACTCAAGTTCTATTTAGAGATCACACGCACACCACAAGATCTAATTCATATAAATGGTCCAGATCTTTTCCTTATCAACTCAGCTCTTAACTTTATCTTGACTCAAGTCATCTAGAGATTGCATGACTGAATAAAATCATGAGCTCAGTTAGTTAATCATTTACCCATGGTCAAATCTGAATTTTACACGCAATACTAATTGTAACTTGACTAGACTTGTCTTTACTGTGGTTTGATTTGGATATTATGCGACAAGGCAATCCCTAAGGCTATCTTTGAATCTCCAAATATTTCTTATAACTTGATTTAAGTCATGAGATCTAGCGCTAGCCACACGATGAAAATTGTATCCACAGTCCTCGCTGAATCTCCAAATTTTGGAGCTGACTTCATCTTTGTCTAGCAATCACGCGCCAACCGCATGATGAAAATAAGATCAACCGCCTGTGCATAATCTCTAAATCCATAATATAATATTCTTTTCTTCCCAAGATTAAGAGATAATAGCTTGCGCCAAGTCTCCAGACCATAAAGAATATTCAGTCTTGATCACAAGATTAGGAGATAAAGGCAAAGATAAAAAGGCACATGACTTAAAAACACTTAAGTTACTCGCCAAAATTAACTTCAAAATAGAACAAGGTCACAAGGGTCTAGGGTTTTTTCATAGTAAAGACACAAGAGACCTAGGGTTTAAGGTTTCCATCCACTTTTAGTATCACATTGCTTGGGAAGCGGGCATTTGCAGAAAAAATTTAATGGCACACTTAAAGACACTTTGAATTTTAAGGCATAAACTGATATTGGGAATCAAAACTTTTAGCAAGACTCGGAAAACAAAAAATAGACCCAATAGATGATAAGCTAGAAAGAATAAAAATATTTTTTCTCTAGATAGACAAGGAGGAGAATAAAAGGTTGGTCTTGGTAAATTGGGATACAATTTGCAAACCCAAGAAAGATGGTGGGGTAGGCATAAGAAGGATAATCCCCATGAATAAATATCTAAAGGAAAATAGGGTGAAAGATGACACTTCATAAAACAAATTGGTGTGGATCATGAGTGTGAAATACCTGAATTCTAAACAATTCTATAAAAATATTTTCACAGCTACCTACCATAGTGGATCTAAAGTAAGGAATAACATTATTAAGGGGAGGAACCTTATCCAGTCATAACTAGAATGGAAAATTGGTAATGGAATTACCATTCAGTTCTGGGAGGATTTCTGGATAGGAGAAGAACCCTTGATAACAAAAATAAATTTCAAATACCTTAAAAATATGGCAAGCAGTTAGTTTGGTAATAGGGCTATTAACTACATTACACCCTTGAAATCATGGAAAGACATAACTATGTGCTATTAGTGCCAACTTGATTTACTTAAAAAATATAGGGAGCTACAAGAAAATTTGCTAAAAGTAATAATTCCTTTATTCCTAAGATAAGATAGATTCTTTTGGAATAAGAATCCTTATGGTGATTTTTCAATTAAGTCAGCTTACACTATACTCTTAAATAAAGAAAGTCCTCCGCTTTTGTGAAAGGAGTTTTGGAATCCATGACTAATTTCTATAATTAATCTCTTTTGTTGGTCATTTATGCATAATAAAATTCTCACTTGAGACAACTTGATCAAGAGGGGGTTCTAGTTACCTAGTAGATGTGATGTTTGCAAGTGGGAGAAAGAATTGACTCACATTTTGATTCACTCAAAGTTTGGGACTTGTAGCATAAGGTTCTTAGAAAAATTGAGGTATTGCATGAGTTATGAACAACACAATTCAACAATTACTCATTGAATGGAAATGACAAATATCATAACCCTATGATTGAATAGTTTTGGAAGAAAATTCCTTCTCACCTAGCTTGGAGCTTGTGGAAGGAGAGAAACAATAGAATCTTTAGAGGTACATAGAATTTAGTGAAGAATGTTTTCCAATACTTTTACAAACTTCTTATAGAGAATATTGTTGTCACCACCTAGAATTGTGTTATCTTTCCCCGACCTCCTATGAAGATTTAATAGCTAAACATTGGGGATTATATAATACTAATTATGTTTAATACAATAATTCCAAAGTCCTAAAGAGGAGAGGGAGAAAATGGAAAATGCTAGACCCTAGGTGGTACGAATTAAATTTTACTAGTTCTACTGGAAGGGAGAGAGTTGTTGTTGTGGTATCATCAGATTAATATAGGGACAATAATCTTAGCATATACTATAAATTTGGATGGGTGCACCAATAACTAGGTGGAAGAGATGGTCCTTCTCTAGGGAATTAGATTGGCCTTGAAAATAGGGGTCAAAAAAATGGAGAAGGTGATACCAAGTTGATAATAGATGTTGTAAAATGGGTGGTAAAAGCTAGTTGGTCCACACAGGGAATTCTCAGAGACATCTAGAAACTCCTCCTGAGAGAGAAATTTTTTGAGATCAAGCACTCTTACATGGAAGGAAACAAAGTTGTTGATGCTATGGATACCTTAGGCCTCAACTTTAAAGTCTTAAATGTTGGCAAAAAATTGAAAAATTCCTCTAAATATTAGAACCCTTATTTGGGAGGAAAGAAAAATTAAATATTAACTCCAATAGGCTTAAAGATGTTGAGGTCTTTGATGAATGATATTTTCAAAACTTTAAATGGCTATTGTATCTATCTAAGCACCCACAAGTTTGGTTTCAAATTATTAGAGAAGGACAATATGAATATTAATGGTGAAAACTCCTCTCTCATTAAAAAAGTACTTTTAAATTTGGGAGTTATGGAAGGAAAAGAATAGAAGAATTTTTATGGATAATTCAGAGGATGATAGGAGGATCCAAAGCATAATTAATTATGCAATTTATGAGGTGGTGGGTGTTGTAGCCTCTGATCTTAGTTTGGATTCACTACCTTTCACAATGGAGGATGGGAGGATCCAAAGGCTCTAGCCTGGTATAAAAATCAGACATGGGGCATGGTCTGACAAAATTAAAAAGAAAATGTTTCAGGTTAGCATTTCTTGGGAACCCCCCTAAGATATATGGTACAAAATGAATTTTTATGGGGAAGCACAATCAAACCCGGGTCCCTCTATAGTTGGGGTTATTATTTGCAATGAGAAAGGTGAAGTTACAAAGTTTGGAGAAAAAAACTCAAATCGGGAACAAATAATGAAGTTGAAGCCTCACCAAATTTACTTGTAGATAGATTGGATTGCTATTTGGAGTCAATAAGATACATCTAGAGGGTGACTCCCTTGTTATCATTCAAGCAATATAGAATGGAGGGATTAATTCTTGGCATTTGGAGGGGTATATCTCACTCATAGTGAGAGAATTGAATGAGTTTGAGAATTATAAAGTCAGACATATCATAAGAGAAGGCAATACAGAGGCTGATAGACTTTCAAAATAGGCCTTCAGTTTTGAACATTGAGATGAAATATGGTTGGAGTGCTTTCAGAATATTGCAGAGCTGGGTGATTCATTTATAGAGTCAACTAACTCTAAAGGGGAGTATTTGGTTTAGGTAAAAAAAATTTATTTCTCTACGATGGATAACTGTAGTCTCTTAATTATTTTAAAGATTAGATTTTTTTATATATAGACATAAATCATATTTTCGATAAACCCAAAGAAAAGGAGCTGATGCTACTCATTGATAAATAAGATTGGATAATTTATTAGTTTAGTGTTATAAGGGGTGTATTTATTTCTCTTTTTGTGAAGCTTAGTTAGTAATGATGGTATTTTCATTCGGGGATGATTATGGAAAGATTGAAGATGTTAGTGCAATAATCGTCACACACGCAAGATCCATGGTTTGAAGTGGCAACAACTTTCATTAATAATGAAATGACAACAGAATGGCCTATTGAAACTTTATAAATATGCATGGTAGTATGCGAATATTGCATAGTTGTTAAAGCTTCATGTGAGTGGTTGGGTGAAGTGCATAGATCTTTGGTTTCCTACTTTGGAGATAAAATAGTGGAGGCCACATTCATAGTAAGAACTAGAAGGAAACATAATAGTTTCTCCACACCCATGAAGGAGCTTCAGCTGAAGAGGTTACTTATTATGAAAAATGACGAAATGGTGGAGAAGGTGTTAAAGGTTTTGGGAAAGCTTTTCATGGAAGCTCAACATCATTTTCATGTCAATGTAGACATTATCTCACTCATGCTAGTGTGGAGACTTCAATTTAATGAAGAAATTGAAGAGCTTAAATGGGTCCTTACCTCGTTGTTCGATGAAGCTTTATTGGGTGGATTACAATCATTTTTTTGAGTGGATTTTTACTAGGTGGGGGTTTGATATTTATGAATGCTTTGAGGATATGGAGGATGCAGAATTGTAGGGTTTGGTTCCCTTCCTTTGTTGGCCAAAGGGTTTTGGTAAAGAGGAATACAAGTTGGAGATTTTGGAGGCCTGGGAGAACATGAAGTTGTTGGATGATATCAGTTTTGGTTACTGATCATGCTGTTGATATTCATGTTTTGTCACTGATGTCAACATGTATTTCAATGGAAAAGACAGACTGGCTACTTGACAAGAAGAAGTGTACAAACACTGTACGGATGATTCAGAATGATCAAAGTTGGATTTATGTAGAAGGATGTGTTTTGATCTTATTCCTAAGGTCGCTTAACTTAATGTTACATATTGTGGATGTTACAGTTGATTTGGTGAAGACTGGTTTTCTGGACTGTAACTGTGATTCTGAACAGAGCAGGTCTTTGTGTTTCTAGTATATCTTTCTGGCGAAGATACTTCAGATGATGCAAGATTACTGGTGGATATTTGACATATGTTAGAGTAATGGGTTGAGTTCGATTGTTGTTTTGTTACTGGTGACATTAGTTGTGGCGTGTATTATGGAGAAGACCTATTTACTGGCCGACTTCAGACATGTAGCATGTGGAATTAATTATAAGCGTGGATTACAGATTTGGAATTATATGTGATGGATTGTAATTGATGTTTACTTGTTATAGGTACCGTGTGTATCTTAGCAAGGGGTTATAGTATTATTTGTATGATGGAAAGCCTTAATTGGCCAACCTAGTTAATTATGTATTAGGAAAGCTTAATTGGCCGACCTAATGAATTATTGTAAGAGGGTATATATGGATGATATTTTCTTATGGAGAAGATGTGGGTGAGAATAAGGACAGAGATGTGTGGATGCTACGAAGCTTTTTGACTGCTAGATATAGAGAAGAGATAATACTTCATTGGAAATGACCAAGAAAAGACAGTTTCTATAAGACAATTCATTGGATTGTGTATTTTCTTTATATACTTGATTCGGATTGTAAATCCTTAAGGGTGGCTTTAACCTTCTTTGGGAAGTGTGCCTTGGTAGTGAGCCTACTATTTTCTTTGACTCCTAATAGGGTATGTCTCCTAATAGGGACTGTGTACTGTAATGTTGTAATAAGCTCCTAATAGGGCTAATATCTTTTAATAGGGATACTATACTCTCAGTACATTATTTGTGGGTGTTGATTCCCACCAGGGTTTTACCTTTAACAAGGTTTCCTCAACAACAATTATTGTGTTATGGTGTTGACCTTTACTGTGTTATCATTTACTTTTGTTGATATGGTTTATAAATTTTAAAGTTTAATAATCTATACTACAACTGATTCACCCCCCTCTTAGTTGTCTTGTGGACTGTTATTCCTAACAATTGGTATCAGAGCTACTCATCCTTTGAGAGAAATTTTAACATCTTGAGGTGATCCTGAAGATGACTTACTACAGGAAGAATAGTCTGAATTTTGACCCTGAAAACTTTAACAGTTGGAAGAACAAGATGAGAACACACTTTCTATGTCTGGGAATTGATTACTCGGTGATCACAAAGAAGAAAGAAAAGGTAGAGACTGAGGATGAATTAAAGAAATCCACTGAAGATGAAAAGAAGCTATTTTCATGTAATATGGTTGCAAGGGAATCTTTGATCAACGCTCTTTCAGAAGGAGAATTCACTGAAGTAAAAGAATTGGACTCTGCACATGATATCTGGACAAGACTGGAAGCACTATATGTTGGAGACAAGTTTACAAAGAAAGAAAAGTTACAGAAATGGAAGACAACGATGGAATCACTAAAGCTAAGAGAAGATGAGAACATCAGAGCATATGCACAGAGAATTACTGAAGTGGTTAATGGCATTAAAAACTCTGGAGGAACCTACAATGAGGAATAAGTGATTGCAAAGATACTCAAATCTTTGACACCTGTATACAGGAACCAAAGTAAAAGCCATAGAGTAAATTATACCTTTGACACCGAACTTCACTAGAGAAATGTTGATTGGAAAGATAACTACATTTGAGGCTGTGGAATTGGGAGATACTTTACCTAAAGTTGAGTCATCATTCAAGGAAACCATGCACAAGAACAAAAAGACCTTATCTGGAATTGCAACCACCAGCAGTGGTGACATAAGAGAAGATCTTGGAGCTTATGCTGATGAATGGGAATAGATACAGGAGGAAGAATGAAATCTAGATGAAGTTGTGGCACTGGTTTTTAGAAGAGGAAAGAGAGGTAAGGGTAAATTTGAAGGAAAATTACCTTTGAAATGTTTTTCATGTAACAAGATTGGTCATTTTGCATCTAGATGTCCTACAAGAGATCCAAAGCATAAACCTAAGTTTTTCAAGTCTAAATATTCAAAAGACAAGGGATGTTATTATGCTAGTGAGGGTATATCAGATGATGATGATGGTGACTATGATGAAATTGGATTTATTTCTATTAAGGATGATGTACCTATGCATGAAAAAAATGCTTTAATATCTCGAGTTGAAAAGAAATCTAAATGGGTTATGGACAGTGGTTTTTCACATCATATGACTGGAGATAAAAACAAGTTTGTGAGTTTGAAAAGACATGATGGAGGTGTTGTCAGATTTGGTGAAAATACTCCTAATCTTATTATTGGAGTTGGATCTATCTCTTTGGATGGAAAGACTAACACTGAAAATATATTACTTGTTGATGAACTTAAGCATAATTTGTTGAGTGTTGGACAGTTAGTGGAAAAAGGTTATCAACTGAACTTCATCAATGGAAAATGTTCTACCAAAAGTAAAATAGGAGACCTGATTGTATATGGTACTAAATCTAGAGGTAATGTATTTGAATTGAACACATCTGAAGCTTCTTGCTTTATTGTGAAGGTTGATGATAGTTGGTTATGGCACAAAAGATTTTGTCATGTTAACTTTGATAACATTGTGAAGGCAAGTACAACTAATGCATTAAGAGATCTACTTAAGATTGTAAATCCATCTAACACTATGTGTAGAGAATGTGTTATGGGGAAGCAGACTAGAAGCACTTTCAAAAGAAAATCTAATTCAGCTAAAGCGAAGTTGGATCTGGTACATACAGATCTATGTGGTCCTACATGAACAAAATCATACTATGGTGAAAGGTATTTTATACTTTTTGTTGATGAATTTTCTAGAATGATGCGGGTTACATATTTAAGAGAGAAATATGAAGCATTTGAAAAATTCAAGTTATTCAAAGAAAAAGTTGAGAATGAATCTGGTTTAAAGTTTAGATTTTTGAGATCAGACAGAGGAGGAGAGTTTACATCAAAACTGTTTAATGCATACTATGAAGAAAATGGAATACACAGAAAGACTTGAACCCCTAGAATTCCACAATAGAATGGGATCACAGAGTGAAGAAACATAACTATATTAGATGTTGCAAGGACTATGTTGCTGGAAGGAAATGTGTAACATGTTCACTGGAGAGAAGTAGTTGGGACTGTTGTGTACACACTAAACTGAATTCAGATTAGAGAAGGTACAAATAAAAATCCTTATGAATTATGGTTTAATCATACACCTACTATGAAATATTTTAGAATATTTGGAAGTAAATGCTATAGAAAGAGAGATGATGAGATAGGGAAGTTTGATGCTAGAAGTGATGAAGGAATCTTTCTTGGTTATTCCACTAAGAGTAAATCTTATAAATGTTGTAATCTAAGATTGAGGAAATTGATTGAAAGCGCCAATGTGAGGATAGATGAAAAGTTTCAGATTCAGGAAAGGATATATGATTATGGTCAAATTACAGAAAACAAAAGAGGTTACTGCTAAACCTAAAGAATCTTTGATGATTGACGATGAGATTGAAGATGAACAGACTGAAGCTACTGAGACATTGAAGACACCAAGGTATGTTAAGAGGAACCATCCTGAAGATCAAATTATTGGTGATGAAAGCAAAGGTATGATGACTAGATCTAGAGTTAGAGATGAGATCTGTTTGATTTCTCAAGTTGAGCCAAAGACCACTGATAAAGCAAGTAGAGATGAATCTTGGACTAAATCCATGTAAGAAGAACTTGAAAAGATAAAGAAGAACAATACTTGGGAATTGGTTTCAAGACCTAAGAACAAAAATGTGATTGGCACTAAATGGGTTTTCAGAAACAAGATGGATGAGGAAGGAACAGTGGTAAGAAACAAGGCTAGACTGGTATGTAAGGGCTACTCACAACAAGAAGGTATAGTCTATGAAGAAACATTTTCTCTTGTTGCTAGATTGGAAGCTATGAGATTATTCCTTGCTTATGCTGCACATAAATACTTTAAGGTTTATCAGATGGATGTGAAGTCAGCATTCTTGAATAGTGATTTAGAAGAAGAAGTTTGCATTGAGCAACCTGATGGTTTTCCTTTGACAAATGATGAAAACATCATTTGCAGATTGAAGAAAGCACTGCATGGACTGAAACAAGCACCAAGGGCATGGTATGAAAGACTGGACAAATATCTACTTCGTCTTGGTTTTGAAAAAGGTAATGCATATAGTAATTTATACTTAAGGAATGAAGAAGATGGAATCTTGATTATAGAAGTTTTTGTTGATGATATCATTTTTGGAGACATGCTTGGGGTGGTGGCCCCTCCCATTGGTAATTAATTGATGCATATATTCATCAATCTAGTGGTTTTTAGAGCTATATCACTATCTGGACTTGATGTATGGATCTACTCCTTAGGGGGAGTGATCACAGGAGAATACTATGGAGTACATTTGGGTGATCTTGCACCTAGTTGACTGGACATGAAGATTTGAAAAAGCTACAGCTTACAAAAGACTATAGATGAGTTATGGCACCCTTTTCCATTGCTGCCAAAGGGGGAAGGAATCTATGTGAAAATCCCTACTGTTTTGGGGAGATTTTTATTGAGGATATTGAGAAGATTGTACTGAGAGAGTACTTTTGGGTTGATGCATATGGATTTTCCCATATGTTTCCATCAATGCCAAAGGGGGAGATTTTTGGATGATATCAGTTTTGGTTACTGATCATGCTATTGATATTCATGTTTTGTCACTGATGTCAACATATATTTTTGTGGAGAAGACAGACTAGCTACTTGACTGGAAGAAGTAAAAAGACACTGTATGGATGATTTAGAATGATCAAAGTTGGATTTATGCAAAAGGATGCCTATTGATCTTATTCCTAAGGTTTCTTGACTTAATGTTACATATTGTGGATGTTACTTCATGAAAACTGGTTTTCTGGACTGTAACTGTGATTCTGGACAGAGCACATCTCTGTGTTTCTGGTATATCTTTCTAGCGAAGATACTTAAGATGATGCGAGCTTACTGGTGGACATCCTACATATGGTATAGTAATGGGTTGAGTTAAATTGTTGTTTTGTTACTGGTGATGTGAGTTGTGGTGTGTATTCTGGAGAAGACCTATTTACTGGCCAACTTCAGACATGTAGCACGTGGAATTAATTATGAGCATGGATTACGGACTTGGAAATATATGTGATGGATTATAATTTATGTTTAATTATTATAGGTATTGTGTGTATCTTAGCAAAGGGTTATATTATTATTTGTATGATGTAAAGCCTTAATTGGTCGACCTAGTTAATTATGTATTAGGAAAGCTTAACTGGCTGACCTAATGAATTATTGTAAGAGGGTATATATGGATGATCTTTTCTTGTGTAGAAGATGTGGTAGAGAATAAGGATAGAGATGTGTGTAAGTTACAAAGCTTGTTGACTTCCAGATATAGAGAATATTTGATACTTCATTGGAACTGACCAAGCAAAGATAGTTTCTATCAGACAGTACACTGGATTGTGTATTTGCTTTATACACTTGATTCAGATTGTAAATCCTTGGGGGTGGCTTTAACCTTCTTTGGGAAGTGAGCCTACTATTTTATTTGACTCCTAACAGGTCCTGTCTCCTAACAAGAACTATGTACTATAATGTTGTAATAAGCTCCTAACAGGGCTAATATCTTTTAACAGGGATACTATACTCTCAGTACATTATTTGTGGGTGTTAATTCCCACTAGGGTTTTACCTTTAACAGGGTTTCCTTGACAACAAATATTGTGTTATGGTGTTGAAATTTACTATGTTATCATTTACTTTTGCTAATATGGTTTTTAAAGTTTAAAGTTTAATAATCTATACTACAACTGATTCACCACCCCCCCCCCTCTCAGTTGTCTTGTGGACTGTTATTCCTAATAGAAGTTAACCATTCAAATGCATGAATTTGAGGTAAATGATGTAGTTCTTTCCTTCTTGGGGGAGTTCCACACCACAAGAGATTGTGAAGGGTATTCCTTGTTAGGAGGGTGAGGTTGGCAATTGGCATTTGGTTAATACATGTGGTTGTAGTTTTTGGTCTTTTTTTATGATTGCATGATAGTTCCTATAGCGGTGGCGGCCGAGAAGCAAATCTGATGGTGGGATAGTTTTTGGAATAGGGTAGGCTTTGATGACAATGGATGCATAGCGTAGAATGATTTTTTTTTTTGCTGGTTTTAGTTGTTTTTTGTAAAATGGGTATGTTGACAGCTGATGTGTAGCCCCTTATATTTGGGCAATATGTAAATACTAAAATTATATTTGGGGTATGGTGTAGGTTTTGAAGTTATACTAGAATAGTTTAAAGGTGTTTGGGGATATTTTTAGAACTTGATATGATACTTACAATTGTAAATCTTATTCTCAAATATCAATAAAATGCTATTATTATCGACCGAAAAAAAAAAGTACTTTTAAAAATAGGGACTGAAATGTTATATATTTGGTTTATTAATACAAACAAAGTATGAAGCTTATTTTGTAAGTTGGTCATCACTTTAGCAATGCTAATTTTGATGAGGTGACTCAACATATCTCAGCTTATTAAGTGTGGCAGGTACAATGTAGTCACCACCACTACTAATAGAGCCCTTACCACCCCACTCATGTGAATTTTATACATACCTTTTACCGCCCAACCTTATTTTCAAATGAACAATGCTTGGAGTGGGGACAAAATCTATAAGACCATTATACATGTTTAAAACCAAGTTTACAGGCACCGATATTAGACTGTTGGTGATATGGGTTTAGAGGGCGTAGGTGGAGATGTTGTCAAAAATGCATAAATTACTAAGAGAGAGAATGACACTATTCAAGTTAGACCAGGTGGAGATAGCGATAGATCCATAATAATTATAAGTGGCAATTATTTTATAAATGTCAAGCAAGGTAAAAAACTATGTTGAATGACCTCAACACCCAACCCAACCAGAATAATGATAACTTTGGTGGGGTGAGAAAAATAGGAACTGATGATTACTTGGTTTCCAACAAGGGGGTTGTAAAAGAATATGATATCATTTTTGGTTACTGATAATGTTGTTGATATTCATATTTTGTCACTAACGTCAACATATATTTCTGTGGAGAAGATAGAGTGGCTACTTGACTGGAAGAAGTGTACGGACACTATAAAGATTATTCAGAATGATCAAAGTTGGAATTTAGAAGAAGGATGTGTACTAACCTTATTCCTAAGGTCTCTTGACTGAAGGTTACATATTGTGGATGTTACAGTGTATTTGGTGAAGACTGGTTTTATGGATTGTAACTGTGATTCTGAACAGATCAAGTCTCTGTGTTTCTGGTATATCTTTCTGGCAAAGTTATTTTAGATTATGTGAGCTTACTAGTGGACAACTGACATATGTTAGAGTAATGGGTTGAGTTATATTGTTTTTTTTATTACTGATGATGTCAACTGTGGCTTGTATTCTTGAGAAGACCTATTTACTGGCCGACTTCAGACATGTAGCGTATGGAATTATTATGAACGTGGATTGTGGATCTGGAAGTATATGTGATGGATTTTAATTGATGTTTACTTGTTATAGGTACCGTGTGTATCTTAGCAATGGGTTATATAATTATTTGGATGATGGAAAGCCTTAATTGGCCAACCTAGTTAATTATGTATTAGGAAAGCTTAAATTGGCTGACGTAATGAACTATTGTTAAAGGGTATATATGAATAATCTTTTCTTATAGAGAAGATGTGGTAGAGAATAAAGGACAAAGATGTGTGGAAGCTACAAAGCTTGTTGACTGTTGGATATAGAGAAGATTTTATGATTGTTATACTTCATTGGAACTGACCAAGAAAAGAGAGTTGCTATCAGACAGTTCACTGGATTGTGTATTTTCTTTATACACTTGATTCAAATTGTAAATCCTTGAGGGTGGATTTAACCTTCTTTGGGCAGTGAGCCTACTATTTTCTTTGACTCCTAATAGGGTCTGTCTCCTAACAGGGACTGTGTACTGTAATGTTGTAACAAGATCCTAACAAGGCTAATATCTTTTAACAGGGATACTATACTCTCAGTACATTATTTTTGGGTGTTAATTCCCACTAGGGTTTTACCTTTAACAGGGTTTCCTCGACAACAAATATTGTGTTATGGTGTTGGCATTTACTATGTTATCATTTAATTTTGTTGATCTGGTTTATAAAGTTTAAAGTTTAATAATCTATACTACAACTGATTCACCCCCCCCTCTCATTTGTCTTGTGGACTGTTATTCCTAACAATTGGTATCAGAGCTACTGGTCCTTAGAGAGAAAGTTTAACAGCTTGAGGTGATCGTGAAGATGACGTACTATAGGAAGGATAGTCTAAAGTTTGATCCTAAAAACTTTGACAGTTGGAAGAACAATATGAGAACACATTTGCTATGTCTGGGAATTGATTACTGGATGATCACAAAGAATAATGAAAAGATAGAAACTGAGGATGAGTTAGAAAAGGCTTCTGAAGATCAGAAGAAGTTATTTTCATGCAATATGGTTGCAAGGGAATCTTTGATCATCGCTCTTTCAAAAGGAGAATTCACTGAAGTAAAAGTCTTGGACTCTGCACATGATATCTGGACAAGACTGGAAGCATTATATGTTGGAGACATGTTTACAAAGCAAGCAAAGTTACAGAACTAGAAGACAAAGATGGAATCACTGAAGATGAAAGAAGATGAGAACATTAGGGCATATGCACAGAGAATTATTTAAATGGTTACTAGCATTAGAAACTCTGGAGGAAATTACAGTGAGGAAGAAGTAATTGCAAAGATACTCAGATATTTGACACCTGTATACGAAACCAAAGTACAAGCCATAGAGGAAATTATACCTTTAACACCAAACTTCACCAGAGAAATGTTGATTGGAAAGCTAACTACATTTGGGGCCACAGAATTGGGAGACACTTTACCTAAATTTGAATCAGCATTCAAGGCAACCGTGCACAAGAACAAAAAAACCTTATCTATAAATGCAAGCACCAGCAGTGGTGACATAAGAGAAGAGCTTGGAGCTTATGCTGATGAATGGGAATAGATACAGGAGGAAGAAAGAAAGCTAGATCAAGTTGTGACACTGATTACTAGAAGAGAAAAGAGAGGTAAGGTAAATTTAAAGGTAAATTACCTTTGAAAATTTTTTCATGTAACAAGATCGGTCATTTTGCATCTAGATGTCCTACAAGAGTTCCAAAGCACAAACCTAAGTTTTTCAAGTCTAAAACTTCAAAAGACAAGGAATGTTATTATGCTAGTGAGGGTATATCGGATGATGATGATGGTGACTATGATGAAATTGGATTTATTCTTATTAATGATGATGTACCTATGCATGAAGAAAAAGCTTTAGTATCTCGAGTTGAAAAGAAATATGAATGGGTTATAGACAGTGGTTGTTCACAACACATGACTAGAGATAAAAACAAGTTTGTGAGTTTGAAAAGACATGATGGAGGTGTTTTTAGATTTGGTGACAATACTCCTAAACTTATTATTGGAGTTGGATTTATCTCTTTGGATGGAAAGACTAACACTGACAATGTATTACTTGTTGATGGACTTAAACATAATTTGTTGAGTGTTGGACAACTAGTAGACAAGGGTTATCAATTTAACTTCATCAATGGGAAATGTTTATCAAAGGTAAAATAGGAGACCTGATTGCATCTGGTACTAAATCCAAAGGTAATGTATTTGAATTGAACACATCTAAAGCTTCTTATTTTATTGTGAAGGTTGATGATAGTTTGGTTATGGCACATAAGATTTTGTCATGTTAAATTTGATAACATTGTGAAGGCAAGTACAAATAATGCAGTAAGAGATCTACCTAAGATTGTAAAGCCATCTAACACTATGTGTAGAGAATGTGTTATGGGGAAAAAGACTAGAAGAACTTTCAAAAGAAAAGATTATTCAGCAAAAGAGAAGTTAGATCTGGTACATACAGATCTATTTGGTCCTACATGAACAAGATCATACAATGGTGAAAGGTACTTTATACTATTTGTTGATGACTTTTCTAGAATGATGTGGGTTATATATTTAAGAGAGAAATCTGAAGCATTTGACAAGTTCAAGTTATTCAAAGCAAAAGTTGAGAATGAATCTAGTTTAAATTTGAAGTGTTTGAGATCAAATAGAGGAGGAGAGTTTACATCATAACTATTTAATGTATAATGTGAAGAAAATGGAATACATAGACAAACTTCAGCCCCTAGAAATCCACAATAGAATGGGATAGCAGAGCAAAGAAACAAAACTATATTATATGTTGCAGGGACTATGTTGTTGGAAGGAAATGTGTCACATGTTCACTGGAGAGAACTAGTTGGGACTGATGTGTACACACTGAATAGAATTTAGATCAGAGAAGGTAAAAATAAAACTCCTTATGAATTATGGTTTAAACATACACATACTGTGAAATATTTTAGAATATTTGGAAGTAAATGTTATATCAAAAGAGATGATGAGATAGGCAAGTTTGATGCTAGAAGTGATGAAGGAATCTTTCTTAGTTATTCCACTAAGAGTAAAGCTTATAAATGTTTCAATCCGAGATTGAGGAAATTGATTGAAAGTTCCAATGTGAAGATAGATGAAAAGTTTCAGATTCAGGAAAGGATATATGATTGTGGTCAGATTACAGAAACAAAAGAGGCTACTGTTGAACCTGAAGAATCTTTGATGATTGACGATGAGATTGAAGATGAACAGAATGAAGCTACTGAGACATTGAAGACACCAAAGTATGTTAAGAATAACCAACCTGAAGATCAAATTATTGGTGATGCAAGAAAAGGCATGATCACTAGATCTAGAGTTAGAGATGAAATATGTTTGATTTCTCAAGTTGAGCCAAAGACTACTAATGAAGCATGTAGAGATGAATCTTGTGAATCTTGGACTAAAGCCATGGAAGAAGAACTAGAAAAAATAAAGAAGAGCAATACTTGGGAATTGGTTCCAAGACCTAAGAACAAAAATGTGATTGGCACTAAATGGCTTTTCAGAAACAAGATGGATGAGGAAAGAAAAGTTGTAAGAAACAAGGCTATACTGGTATGTAAAGGCTACTCACAACAAGAAGGCATGGACTTTGAAGAAACTTTTTCCCATTTTGCTAGATTGGAAGCTGTGATATTATTTATCATTTATGTTGCACATAAAGACTTTAAGGTTTATCAGATGGATGTGAAGTCAGCATTCTTGAATGGTGATCTAGAAGAAGAAGTTTACATTGAGCAACCTGATGGTTTTCCCTTGACAGATGATGAAAATATGGTTTGCAGACTTAAAAAAGCACTGTATGGATTGAAACAAGCACTAAGGGCATGGTATGCAAGACTGGACAAGTATCTACTTCGTCTTGGTTTCAAGAAAGGTAATGCAGATACTAATTTATACTTAAGAACTGAAGAAGATGGAATCTTGATTAGAGAAGTTTTTATTGATGATATCATTTTTGGAGGGAATGATAAGATGAGTAAGAAGTTTGCTAAAGAAATAGAAAATGAATTTGAAATGTCAATGAGTGGGGAGATGAAATTTTTTCTTGGTTTGCAAATTAATCAGAGTAAGAATGGCATTTTTGTATCTCAGACCAAGTATCTTAAAGAAATGTTGAAAAAGTTTGGAATGGAAGATTGTAAACCTGTTGGAACACCTATGGTGACAGGAAACAAACTGACTAATAGTGATGAGACTCAAAGTGTTTTTCAGACTGAGTATAGATCAATGATTAGAGGTCTACAATATTTAACACACACTAGACTAGATATTGCCAATGTTGTTGGAATTGTGGCTAGAGATAATTCAGATCCTAAAGAAACACATTTTTCTGTTGTGAAAATAATTTTCAGATATTTGAAAGGGACAATAGAATATGGACTATGGTATGAAAAATCTGATGATTTTACATTGCAGGATTTTACTGATGCTGATTGGGAAGGTAATGTGGATGATAGGAAGAGTACAAGTGGAGGTGCATTTTTCCTTTGGAAAAGGTTGGTTTCTTGGTTGATAAAGAAGCAGAACTGTATTGCTCAATCTACTGCTGAGTCAGAATATGTTGTTGCTGCACTAAATTGCACACAAGTTATTTGGATGAAACAAATGCTGGAAGACATCGGAATAACTTTTAAAAAGCTAGTGGTTATTCATTGTGATAACACTAGCACAGTAAACATGTCAAAGAATCTTGTAATGCATTCAAAAACTAAGCATATTTCTATTGTGTATCATTTCTTGAGGGAGAAGGTAGCAAACAAAGAAATTAGACTGGAGTACATTAGCACAAAGGAACAGATAGCAGATATATTTACCAAACCTTTTCCAAAAGATGCTTTTGAATATCTCAGAGGCATGCTTGGGGTGGTGGCCCCTCCCACTGGTAATTAATTGATGCAGATATGCATCAGTCCAGTGGGTTTCAGAGCTATATCACTCTCTGGACTTGATGTATGGATATACTCCTTAGGGGGAGTGATCGCAGGAGAACACTATGGAGTACATTTGGGTGATCTTGCACCTAATTGTTGGACATGAAGATTTGAAAAAGATACACCTTATAGAAGACTACAGATGAGTTGTGGCACCCTTTACCATTGTTTCCAAAGGGGGAAGGAATCTATGTGAAAATCTCTACTGTTTTGGGGAGATTTGTGTTGAGGATATTGAGAAGATTGTATTGAGAGAGAGTACTTTTGGATTGATGAATATGGATTTTCCCATATGTTTCCATCAATGTCAAAGGGGGATATTGTTGGATGATATCAGTTTTGGTTACTGATCATGTTGTTGATATTCATGTTTTTTCACTGATGTCAACATATATTTTTCTGGAGAAGATAGATTGGCTACTTGACTGGAAGAAGTGTACGAACACTATACAGATGATTCAGAATGCTCAAATTTGGACTTTAGAAGAAGGATGTGTACTGACCTTATTCCTAAGGTCGCTTGACTGAAGGTTACATATTGTGGATGTTATAGTTGATTTGGTGAAGACTGGTTTTCTGGACTGTAATTGTGATTCTGGACAGAGCAGGTCTCTGTGTTTCTAGTATATCTTTCTGGCAAAGATATTTTAGATGATGTGAGCTTACTGGTGGATAGATGAGATATGTTAGAGTAATGGGTTGAGTTTGATTGTTGTTTTTCTATTGGTGACGTCATTTGTGGCATGCATTCTGGAGAAGACCTGTTTACTGGCCGACTTCAAACATGTAGCATGTGGAATTAATTATGAACATGGATTGTGGATTTGGAAGTATATGTGATGGATTGTAATTGATGTTTACTTGTTATAGGTATCGTGTGTATCTTAGCAAGGGGTTATATAATTATTTGGATGATAAAAAGCCTTAATTGGCCATCCTAGTTAATTATGTAAATTAGGAAAGCTTAAATTGTCCGACCTAATGAATTATTGTTAAAGGGTATATATGAATGATCTTTTCTTGTGGAGAAGATGTGGTAGAGAATAAAGGACAGAGATGTGTGGAATCTGTGAAGATTGTTGACTGTTGGATATAGAGCAGAGTTGATGATTGTTATACTTCATTGGAACTGACCAAGCAAAGACAGTTGCTATCAGACAACTCACTGGATTGTGTATTTTCTTTATACACTTGATTCAGATTGTAAATCCTTGAGGGTGGCTTTAACCTTCTTTGGGCAGTGTGCCTTGGCAGTGAGCCTACTATTTTCTTTGACTCCTAACAAGGACTGTGTACTATAATGTTGTAACAAGCTCCTAACAGGGCTAATATCTTTTAACATGGATACTATACTCTTAGTACATTATTTGTGGGTGTTAATTCCCACCGGGGTTTTACCTTTAACAGGGTTTCTTCGACAACAAATATTGTGTTATGGTGTTGGCATTTACTGTGTTATCATTTACTTTTGTTGATATGGTTTATAAAGTTTAAAGTTTAATAATCTATACTACAACGGATTCACCCCTCCCCCTCTCAGTTGTCTTGTGGATTGTTATTCCTAACAATTAGACTGTTGGTGATATGGGTTTAGAGGGCATAGGTGGAGATGTTTTCAAAAAGGCATAAATTACTAAGAGAGAGAATGACACTATTTAGGTCAGACAAGGTGGAGATAGTGATAGATCCATAATAATTATAAGTGGAAATGATGTTACAACTGTCAAGCAAGGCAAAAAACTATGTTGAATGACCTCAACACCCAACCCAACCAGAATAACGATAACTCTGGTGGGGTGAGAAAAATTGGAACTGATGATTACTTGATTTCCAGCAAGGGGGTTGTAAAATACTATGCCAACTAGAAGAGGGAATGTAAAGAAAAAGGGCTCACTTTGAGGAAATGGGGACCACAAGAGATTGATGATGAAATTATAGTAGGTCGGGATGCAAGAGGGGTTTTCAAAGGGAGGAGAAAGATGGTTACATGGGTTGATACTATGGGAAGGGAGATTGATAATAGTGACAGTGTTTCTTATGTCCCTATCAGCTTGAAAGTTGTGGATGAAATGGGGGGAAAAGGATGAGACTACCTTCATTTTCAAGGGGTGTGTGAGTTGTCTAGCCCTCTTAGAAGAGGTATGGATGCTTAAGAACAAAGTGCATTACTTGATGGATAATATTCTTAAGATGGAAGGAGGAATGTGAAACGTGGAAAAATTTGGCTATAGAGTCATGTACAGCTTGACGACTACACTTTTTCTTTAGCAACAAGATCTAAGAGAGAATGATGAAGATGATAATAAAGAACCGCTCAACTTTCTCAGGCGGAATTGGTTATGGGTCCTTAATAGTGCACGGTGTGACCCTAGGGCCTAATTCTATCAGAGCCCTTTATTTATTTTTGGTGCTACTTGCCTCTTAGAGGGTTGTCTTTTATCTATAAATTGTTGTCCAAACATTGGTATGATGCTTTCCTTTTGATGTATTGATTTAAACTAACTGACTAGCCCAATTGTACGACTACATGATTTTTATTTTGTAAGGGTTAACAACTTTGTTTTATTTCTTTTACAATAAAAAAATAGCTAATCTTTTCTTGTACCTTTTAATATGTCATCCACGTACACAACCAATTATACAATTATTTCAACAAAAGAATTCCATCTTCAAATTCAATATCGTTAACACTCATATTTAAGAAGTGTTTGGTGAGTTTTTTATACAAATCTATTGAGACTTTTTTCACTCACATTGTAATATTATCTCCATACAACTTGAATAGGTTACACACTACATATATAATATAGACCAGTAATAAACTTTCTTAAAACACATACTTTTTTTAAAATATCCTATTAGTTTTAGGTAATCCTATGAAATTTATTAATGTAACCATGCATGTGAGTCAATTCATTTGTGACAAAAAAAAAACAATAAAATACAAATCTGGAAAATATATTACCATTAGAGCAAGAATGTTTGATGTTCTTTTCATGGTTTTTTATTCCTCCAGTTTGAATAATGGTTTGTCTCTTTTGCCCATAAGTCAAGTAATAGAGGTTTTCTTTTAATGTAGCAAGACAATTTTACATAAAAATATCCATTCAAGAGTGCTTAGTTTTATTTTTGTGTTTGGCTAGCATTGCCAATATATTTTGACATCATAAACTTCCAATATTGACCACATGCTTTTCAAAATATTTGATGTGAGTGTATTGTGAATACTTATTTATTAAATTTTATATAAAAAAGTCAATTATCGTATGTTAAAATTGTTTGAAGGTATCCAAGTCTTTACAAATGAAAAAGTGTTGCTAATGGTTTTACATTGTTAATAGTCTTCGTATTTATATGTGCTTATAAAATGTTTCTTCTTATTATATTACATGTATTATTATATATTCAAATACTTTTAAATATATAAAGTTTTTATTTACAGTTTTATAAAATATATTCAATTTTTTTTTTCTTATAAGAATCATAGGAAAAGTGTGTATATATGATCAATATATATAAGTACAAATACAGATACAATATTAATGTTATTTTATTGGATATTTGTGTTAACTACTTATTTAAAACTTGAAATAAAATAATAAATATGATCTATCAATTAAAAAAATTTATTTGTATTACTCTAAGATAGCTTTTTACATCTATAAAGCAAAATTAATGGCATTGATTCTATTATTCAATTTTAAAAGAATATATTTAAACATGATTTTTTTTTTAAATAATAAATTTAGGAAATAAAACTCTGTAGAACTCCCATTAAAAGAGTTGAGCATAGGAAAAAACTTCTACCCAAAGAAGATTAAAAAGTTGATTGATCTTTGATACTAAATGAAAAAAGATAAGGTGCATAAAATGCATCTTATGCTAATCAAATCATGATAGTGAATGTGAAAACATTATGCAAGCCCTTTATATTTATAGTTTAAGTGCATATTTTAAAATAAATTAAAAATTAAAAATGTACAAACCATACACCAAAATTAAGTGGAAACCCCCTTTCGATAAAAACCTCACACTCCAAAACAAAGAGCTCAATTGTATTACCTGTTAGAGTGAATAAAATGTCCTAGTAAGGTCTTGTACCATGATTCCTAATTAAAGGAACATGATTAACATGTTAAGTTTACTTAGGCATACTAGATAATTAATTGTCATAAGTTAGATTTCATAAAGTTAATTTACATAGAATGTTATTCAATATTATTCTTAGGATCATGTTATTTATCTTAGTGGCATTCTAGAAGATAGCTTATAATGGGGTCATGTCTCATATTTTAGACTATAGACATTTATTATTATGCATTGGGTATTTAATGTTTGTATGAAGGGTAGTTGTCATCCTACCTCATAGAATTTCTTATATAAGAAATACCTATTGTACATTGTAAAATATCTTTTTTTCATGAATTCAATCTCATTGTTCAAGCAAGCTCATATTCAAAAATTCTCTTGTGGAAGGCATATTTCTTGGTTGATCCTTTGAAGTCTACAACTTCATTATGGATTATTTATCATTCCACCATTACCATCAATAATAGTCATAATAGAATGAGGAGAGTCAATAATCTACAAGAGTAATAACAATAGATAAATTTGAAGCGATTCTAGCAGCATATGGATGTTCAAGAAAATGTCAACCTATCATGCAAAATACACTAAGGCACAAAGTATTTATAGAGCTTACACGTAAAGAGTAGGTACCCATGGTTTCCAAAACCATCTCTAATGCCTAGGTGGTAAATTCATGCCCAAAAAAGAAAGATGTCATAAACAAGATGTTACAAGTGTGATTGGGATTGCACCAAAATATCGACCTGTCGATGCCCGATACAACCACTAGACTAATAAAATCTACAAACGGTGATTAGTCCCTTGTCACGAATCCCGAGGGGAGCACTGACCATTTTAAAAACAATATCCCCCTCAACATTACCCAAGGGGATTCGAACCTATGACCAAGCTATGATACCACTTGTTACAAGTGTAGTTTCCATTGCACCAAAAGATCGAACTATCAATGCATGATACAATTACTAGACTTATAGAATCCACAAAAGGCAATTAGTCCCTTGTCACGAATCTCAAGGGGAGCGCTAACCATTTAGCCAAAACAAGACACTTTGCACACAACAATTTCCAAAATCAACACTTGCTTCTTCATCAATGGTCAAATTTCCAAATGCAAGGCACCTACTACACATCAACTACTAAATTAAAGAATATGAATTTACCTTTACTGTTGGAGATTTGATTCTGAACAGTTGATTGAGTGTATGTTTGTCATTGATGACAACATATAATACACAGTAGTACTTCTGTATGTACTTATCAATATGATGACATGAAGACCAGTGTGGATAGATACATGTTTTTGACATGTTTACTATGCTATGTTCACACACGCAGACCCAGATATGAAGTTCCAGTAAAGATATGTAATTCTGTTGTTGACGGTTACAGTTCTGGAGGAATAACGATTTAAGGCTGACATATGTAACGTGTTGATCGAGTTGCACCTATCTTCAGGATATGCGTGTGTATATTCATGATTAGTTATGTGTCGTTGATATTGTTCTGGAGGTGCAAGACGTGTTTCAAGAAGATTGCAAAGTTATGGTTAAATTGATGAAGCTGACTCAGTGAAGTGACGCGTCTATTCAGTTAGTACTTACGCGGTTGTAATTATGCTTGCATGCTTAGTAGAGCCGACAAGGATGTTAAGAATAGTTGTCCTACAGGTCCCATGATCTCATACTTGGTGTATGTACCTATAGAAGGTCATTTGTGATAAGAAGAGTTGCGAAAGCCAGAGATTAGAAAAGCAGAGCAGAGTGTTAAAGCAGCAGAGCTATATTTATCATATGTTGATAATATAGATATTGAAGTTGAAGCTTTC
>MU225967.1:933222-962446 GCA_018584345.1 Thuja plicata | reverse complement strand
CTGTTGATTGTTCCCATCTTTGGGTCAGTCTGTTGCTTGTGGGGCTTTTTTAGCCTTTCCTCTCTTTGTTTTGTTAAAGGGTTTCGGGGTTCCCTTCAAAACCTGCTTTTACCATAATCAAAAACAATAAATTGCATAATGGCTCCTATTTATCTCTCACTGCTAGTCTTCTTGGTTGGTTATAATAGCGATAACACCCTAGTTTTTGCTGCTTTTAATGTCAAAAACAATAAATTTCATAATTTTGTGTTTAATTGACCCTGATTAAGAAACATATAAGCACGAGTCCATTAAAATTTAAATTTGAAAGGGTCAAGCTCAACATTATAAGGTCAACCCTACAACCATGCAAATTACTTAAGACAAAAATGATTTAAATCAAAGTGGATAAAATGTACATTTAAATATATCTGAATGTAAATATAATAGCTATATGAATAGGGCAAATGTATAAAGATATGTGAACATATGAATGAACTAAAAAATCGACATAAGATTATACATAGACAAATTATAGAAAATACAAAATCCAACTCCATATGATTATGTCATCTATCAATATAATATGCAAGCAAACCAAGCAAAAATTGAAGCTAGCTCTTAGTCATACCTTAAGGCAATAAAGCTCAATCACTAAGATTTGAATTTTGTGGTCTAAACATGGAAAATGTCTACGGGGCAGGAAATTTGTCCCTGATAGGACATTTTTTTAATTTTTTAATTAAATTAAAAATCACAGATACCACTGTCTGTTATTTTTAATTTAATTAATAAATAAATACAAATTATCCCATCAGGTACAAATTTTCTGTCCCATAGACATGGCCCCAAACATGGACATAGTGACATGATAGCTATATAATATTGTGAGCTTAATTTTGACATGATTTATATGAAGAAAACGCATTTATGACAAAAACATCATGAACAAAAACATGGCATGCTTAGTTACCATTTTTCATTAAGTTTGTTGGCCTGAAATCCAGCCAACCAACAAAACATTCCCCATAGAGATTTGAACTTAGGAACAACTTGGTACAACAATAAATAGAATAATAATTTTTTTAAAAAGCATAGGATTCAATTCCCAACCCAACATGACCATCCTCCGTAATTTCCTCCAAATAATATGGCTCGTAAGGTACACAATAAAGTAATTTGAAAAGACTTTGCCTCAAAATTCTTTATAGAATTATTTTTTAAAGGTGTGTACTTAAATTATAGATTTGAGTTGACGTTGAATATTTAGCAATATCATGTGTATCTTTATACATTTTCGGGGACTTTTTATATCTTCAAAGGAGTCTTTGAAAGTTTGGAATATGCTGGTTTTTCTTCCTATGAATAAAATAAGAAGTTTGATATATGCTCCATTTTTAAAGTATATAGACTATTTAAATAAATTTGTATGTCAATTAAAATTGTGTTTTGAATTTGTTATAAAATAGTTTTTTTTTTTATATACGACAATTAATAATTTTTTTAAATTATTGATTTTTTTTAAATAACTTAGCATTGAGTATAAAAATCGAACATTTCAATTAATAAATATTGTATAATAAAATAACATTTTTTAATTAAAATAAATTTAGATTAAAAATTGATTATTTAAACAAAATTTGGCAGATGTAGATTTGGTTAGATTAGCAAGGCTTCTTGTAGTAGGTATAAAGTCACAAGATCCAATCTTATTCTTATTTATACTTTACATAGTTTTATTTGTTTTTTTCCTATTCTAACCTTAACTAATAGTTTTCTTGTGAATCTAAGGAAAAAAATTTGTACTTATTATTTGAATTTAATTATTGTTTCTCCTATATATCTATGGGTTATCATATGGAATTTTTTTTTTTAAAAAATACAAAGTGAAAATGGGTAGTCATTCATCTTTCCATTATTTGAATGAACACATATTATTTATTCTCGTGAATCTTTTGTATTTTTCTTTTTCTTTGGATACAATCTTTTTTTTTTCAAAATTTTCATCATCATAAAAAGAGGAATACTACATGGATTTATTTCAAATAGAAAACCATTAGTTATATTTTATTTATATGACAATTAATTTTGTATAACAAATTTCTAAGAGTCCATATTTGAAAAAAAAATGATAATTTATTATTTGAAAATTTATTCTAATATTTTGGAATCCACTTTGTACATTCAAAAAATAATTTATAAGAAATCTATATTTAGAATAATAGTACCATTATTTCATCTATCTCTTGATAAAAAAAAATGGAAACAAATTTGTTCTTCCTCTCAATAGGAAATCAATGATCAACTTCATTGAAATTCTCACATTTTTTGCAATCTACAATAAAAAATTATCACATGAAAACAACCAATGTAGTAATCACTCTTTTCCCAACTATAGGGCTTACTACAATCCCACTCATGAGTTGGGAGGTTCTTTAAAATATATATTTTCATATAGACCATCTATAAATAGCTATACATAATGAATACACATTTCATATAAAACCTCATAAGTATCTACAATAATAATGTATCTCAAACAAACTTGTATAGAGAGGGAGAGAAGGAAATACACTCTAGCAAGAATGTGGGGAATACACACCACTAGGATACTTCAATAATAAAATCATAACCCACAAAATAATCTCATCAAAAAAGGTATCATTCCTCTATCACCAACATTGTGAATCAAAATACGAACATATCATTTGCAAGAAAATAGAATTTTTCTTTCAAATGTAGGATTCACACCTCTCACAATATACCTCCACAATATTGACATATAAGGAAAATAGCATCCAAGCCACAATTTTTCTTTGCAAAAATAAAAAATAAAAAAATATCAAAATAAACCTCATTCCTCCCTCAAACACCACATGTGGATGGTCAAGGGATACACCAACATAACTCCCATTCCATCACACATATGTAATAAAAATATACAATTTTTTTAATTGGAAATAATATTGCATTCTATAGAAATTTGAGAAGAAGAAAAAGATTCAATATAAAGCATGGAAAATATTACCTCTTAGCTTTCAAGATGTTTTGAAACAAAATTGTGTTCATCTATTCAATTGTCTCTATCATTAACTCCCAATTTTAAAATATTTTTCAAGATCTTACTCCCAATTCTTATTTCATCAACCCTAATTGTTGTGACCCCAAAATCATCAAACCAACATTCATTTCTCAATCTAAAAAGAATTATTTATACCCCAAAAACTCCACCATAATACTCAAGAAACCCAAAAAATACTCTTCCCCTTCAAAAGATAAGGTGACTTTTGACATTTCTATTTCATAATTTTTTTTATTTGTTCTTGGGAAACTTATGAGTGTTCATAACTTCACAAAAATATAAAATTAAAATTTATGTATAAAAGGAACCTAGAAGTTAACATATTACGTTCTTAATTTTAAAAATAATGTTTTTTTAACCTATTTTTCAATATGAAGACCTTAGTGTTCTTATGGGTCTAAGTTTAGATGTCATAATATATTTGTGATAAGGATTATCTTGAGAACCTTCAAGTATTTCTACTGGCCTTAATATCACCTTTACATATTTGAAATATTTAAAAATATGTACTAAATATAAACAAATTATGTAAATAACCATAGCCATAAGCTAATTTGGGTTATAACCGTAAAGTTGTGAAAGTAAATTATTTTATATAATATAAATTCATTCTATTCAATAATGTCTAAATAAATTTTAACCGTAATAAAGAGGTTCTTAAATAACAAGTATCAATAAGCTTGAAACATAAAGTCACTAGAAAAAATAGGTGGGCCTCATGTTTAACATGTTTTTTTGTAGGTGGACCTCATATTTGACATGTTTTTTTGAAGTTGGGAATAAAATGGGCATGAAAAACACTATAATTGGACAAAGTCAATCTCCATTTGAAATGCAATAATTTCCAAGAAAGAATGTGAGAGTTGGCAACTTTGGATTGCCACCTTGAATTGCCACTTGCAAATCTTGATTCTAGGTCAAAAGACATTTTGAAGGAATAGTTCCATTTGAAATTAAAGTAGGGGACAAGGATGGGCTTAGGTAGGAGTTATAGGTAAATTTGATTGAAAGGAAACAAAAAATAATGTACAAGGAAAATTCAATGATAGTCTTTAAGAAATTTACAATGAATCAAAGTGGACAATGTAATATAAAGATTAGGGGGGCGTGAAATATTATGAACAATTACTCACTTATCAAGGTAAGGTGGATCAAATAGTGATGTGATCTTACGAGTTCTACGTAAGTGCAAATAAATATCAAATACCACCAAGTGTTTGTACTCCTTTGAGAAACAAACTACAAGTGTAAGTGTCGATGTAGAAATGTGAAGTCTCAATGTATTGTTGAATCAACCTGTTCTATTATATGGAGGTTGTGGAGAAACAAAGAATAGAAATCATTATTGATATTCTTTCCACATATAGTAAGGGTCGAGGAATCTTTGATAGAGTAAGGGAGTCAAATGGAGCTTATCATGCATGTTGATCATGTCTTATTTTCTCTTAACTATGGTTGATGTTGCTTTGTGCCTCACAACAAATTTTCAAGGCTAATCTCTTTTAATAACACTAACAATCTATTTGGGAAGAGTTAGAAGACTTAGATTTTATGATATATAATTTCATGTTCTTTTATTAGCTACTTAATTTCTTTTAATAACCATAACAATCTATTTGGGATGAGTTAGAAGACTTGGATTTTATGATATATATAATTTCATGTTCTTTTATTAGCTACTTGGATTTTACCTTGACAAAAAAGAACAACTTTATTCTCTATTGTAGAAGTGAATTTGTTCATGAATCATTTCTACTTTTATGATAATGAAACAACTAGGCAAAAGGGAATTCCAAGATATTTGGTGATCATGCCATAATTAATATGATTCCATTATGTATGAATCTAAGGGGACGAGGAAAGGTCCTAGACATGAATTTTTTATTTTTACTTTTAATATATAAAGGGCTTGGAACATGAGGTAGTAGAAAAAGACTAGCACCTCAATAATATTGGAGAATAAAACAATGTCATTGTTATGGAAAAGAAGGTTCATCACTAAATTGAGTGTTCAACAAAATTGAATTTTGAGTGAGGGGTATAACTAAAAGGAGCTTCAAATCCCTGAGTTCCTTAGCTTGAAGGAGGTAACCAAGAATATATGTGATAAGGACATAAAAGAAAAGAATAAAAGCACCCTTAATGGGTGGAATATTGAAGAGAAAATGAAATAATGAAGGTGACAATGATAGTGAGATTTGAGTGCATTAATATCAAAATTTAACATTTGAATGAAAATCAAATTTGAATTATGACTTATGGAACATTTTTTTTTGAGAATATTGAAAGACATAATAAAATTTATCAAAACCAAATTAACTAGAAGGGAGTTGTAGACCATTTCCTTGATATTTAATAATGTTATACAAAAGCTTCTGGATAACAACTGTGTGTATTTTTACTTTCAACATTTTGGATCACACTACAATTACGTTTTTCCTTTTTCTCAATGAGAATCACAGAATGTATTCTGAAACATCGAAAGTAAAATACACCCATAAACATATGAAATTTTGTACAATATTTGATAGAGTGTAGAAAAATCATACCCACTATTTATTTAATAATATTTTCTTAAAGACAATTTAGATTATTATTGGTTCTTATCTCCATCTAAGCTTTTTCATTTCTCAATATCCTAATTTCCTACTAAGGTTGTCTCCATTACATCCTTTTTAGAACTCGGACAGTCCTTGTATCAGATAATTATAAATGCTTATCATTCATGACTAAAATTTTGGTACTTATTCTATATTTTATAAATTTGAACAATCATTTATTTTTTATATTAAAAACAGTCAAAACAAGAAGCTGACCCAAAGAAACATCAATGTTTTTTTTGGTCATTTGTTACCATTAATGTTTTACCAAATTGATCCATCTAACTTGGTTTGTCCTGTTAAGTACATCATTTTTGGGTTTTAACCATGAATCATATTACATAAATCAGTGGATTGGCTTGAGCAGCAGGTTCATATCTATGGTTCTTTCAAACTGATCCAAGACAGCTAGATACTTGACATTCCCAGAGAGCTGTTCATCGTTGAGTGTGCATATTTGTCCCTTTTTTCTCACTGGTTTGCATGAATTATTTGATATGATGTGGCAGAGGAAGGGTAGCATCAATTGGTGGGTCCGTCTTGTCCTAAAAGCTAAGACCAACCTGGTAAAATTGTATTGGTTTGTATAAATCCATGTGGGTCTGAGCATGAAGAACACATCTTTTTCTGACAACCTGGTGAAATTCTATAGATCCATGGATGCCCAAGTGGGTCTGAGCATAAAGAACACATCTTTTCTGACAATCAGATGTATTTCTGTGGGTCTGTAAACCAGTTGGGTACAGAGCTGGAGTCTGTAGATCTGCTAATAGTTATCGATTGGATTATCATGTTGATCTTACATTATTTTCAAATGAGTTAAGCTCCAAATATTGATATTTTAAGTGTTGAATTTACAATGGATGATTGGTTGTAATAGTTGAGGTTCATTAACATGGTTTTGAGAAATCCTAATCAGATCATTTAGGGTGAATCTCGGGCTTATTACATGTTTTAAGGTAGAGCAGGAAAGCTACTGCAAAAGAAGTTAAAGTTTTGATTCCTCTACTTTCAACATGAAGACGCCTGAGTATTACATGTTCATTAATTTCTTATACCCACCTTTGTATTTGAACTTCAATTGTGAGAAGAAGAATAGGGTTGGGAAGACAGTAGGTTTTTCTTTTCTTTTGGGTAAAGGTAATATTGTAGTTGTGAAAAGTGGTAATTAAGGTGATGGTTATGAAATTAAAACACTCATTAAGAAATTTTTGATATAATTGTAAACTTTTGAGATTAAGTATGGCTCCTTTACACAGTCTTTCAGTCTAAGGAATATCTACATTTTTTTATGCTAAATAAATAACATAAAAAGTCAATTAGCAAAAGGAAGACAACTAAGTAATATTTTTAAGGTCTTAAAGGGAACATCAAGGACCTATAGACTTCATATACAAGTAGACATTTATTCCATACTTCATGTGAGAATATAAATTTGTTGACCCTCATTGCATAATGGATCAGTATATACTATTTTGGTAAGGTAATTTTTCTTAACTAGTTATCTAATCTTTTGAATGTGTTATGCTCCTAATTATATACTATGCACATAGTTGGGTTGTTGGATTGTGTCTATCTTAGCTCTTAATTAAGATGTACAATGGATTTTACATTCTTACTTAGATAAGTACGTGAGATAAGTAGGTAACCTTAGGTATTATATTTAGATATTTAAGATGATTAAGATAACATTTAAGGCAAATGTAGGGTATATATAGGAGCAAGTGGTAAGTCTATTATAATCACATTGTCAATTGTGTTCTTAATAGATATTTTTAAGGTTTTCCCTAGCAAAGTGGCTTCTTATTCTCAAGTATTCGTAGTATATTTTATATTATATTCTTCTCTTGTGCAAGTTATTTCCTTTCAAGTGGTATTAGAGCATGATCTTGACAAATAGGGGGAAAGAAACAAGGCCTACCAAGAAAAAATAGAGAAAAAATTGTGAAGCACATTTATCTCCCAATCATGTATGTATGTATGTATGTTCATAAATTGAGAAATTTTCCAAAACTAACTATTTTTGTCAGCTTTTTCCTTTCTAGAAAACCAAGTGATTTGCCATTTTTTTGGATCTTTTCAAATGGTTATTTCATTGAAGTTTAAGAAATAAAAACCGCAACTACCAAAATAATGTTTGACCATGATCAAGTCATTTAAGATTTCTTGAATTAGTTATAGCTAATGGGAAATAAAAGGGGGCATGAAATTTCAACAATAACCTTCCACTGTGATATTGCTATTAACAATAAGCATTTTACTTGTGGAAAATATTTGCTACTTATCAATAACCTTCCGTGTTTTGTTTTGTGTTAATGGTTTTGGATCTAGTTTGCACATATGGACTTACTTCATTCTTTAAAAAAATGACTTTTTGATGATCTTTGGATATTGCACAATGATTTTTTCTAAAAAAATGATCTTGTAAATAATGCTATTAAATTATAAAGATTAGTGCAAATAACAATAATTCTTTGATGTTTTTTTTATCACACTCCATGATCTATCTTCAGGAAGAGGATATAAATTTGATAATTTATATTACATTATTATGGATTTTTTGTTAAGATGGTAGTATTTATAAATACCTTAATAGAAACCAAGCTTTAAACACGCACATGAATTCTAAGATGATTACTAGTTGACTCACTTGTGTTAGGATAAGCATTATCATTGTTGATGATTGTTCTCTTGAATGCAATAACTATTCAATTCTTATACAATATATTCAATTGAATGTGTGATTTCAAATAATTGAAATGAATGTAATGAATGTCTTTTTATAGAGAGACAAACACCAAAGTGCAAATATCTGGGGAAAGTTATCTTGGTGCAAAAATACAAGATGAGGTCAATTGTTTAAGTGTTTGATTTTGATTTTTAACTTAGGTAGCTAAAGATTGTGGTTGTAATGATGACATCACACCTATTGAAATGACACAGATCACATAGATAGGTTGGATATATGTTCAATAGGATTGGATATGGATACTAAATGGATTGTGATTATAATCAAATAGATAAATGAATTAGCTTGGGATCCTGTGGACATAAGCATAGGGTAAACAATGAACATTAAGCTAGGTATTATCAAGGCTAAGTATTTAGGCCTAACTATACATAAAAATATGCCTTTTAACTATAAAGATTCATTAAGACATTGCCCTAAACTAGACATAAGTGTAGATGAAAAACTACATAAATGGTGTGTGTTTTTGTCATTCTAAATTTTTTAGCAATTAAAGATTCGACATAATAAAAATTCCACATGAAACTAAATTTGATAGATGAACATGTTATGTTTATGAATGAGGTATTTAGAAGCATCACATTATATGGTAATCTGGAGCCTATATTAAAATTCTTTGATAAGTTTGATGATAAGGAAAAGAGTGTAGTTGAAGAGGTTGTGGTTAGATATTTGTAATATGATACTCCTATGAGTTAGTATGTGTCATTAGTTTTTTCAAAGTCATAATAGTCAAGAAAGACAATCAGTAAAGAGAAAGAATACACTAAGGGAGATAGTCGGTAAAGCAGAGAATCAATGACATTGAGCACTGAACTATAGCATGTTACCGAGTTATGCAGAACCAAGACATAGATAAGAGTTAGACACCGAGCGAAGTTAGTCACCGAGCATATGGTTATGTTACCAAGCAAGATCAAATCTTGTTACTGAGCACACCAAAGCTGACATAATAATTCAAATTTCAATACACTGAACCTAGACATCGAGCAGGAAAATTTTTAGAATATTCAAGATAAAAGTTAGGTTAAACATTGGGATTGCACCAATATGATTGCACATGACCACAAGGCAACTCAACCAATGATATTAAAGAACAATAAATGCGTTGGGAAAGAAACCAACAAATTACCGCATCACCTTGACTGTAGAAGGAGAAGGATCAAATTAGGTTAACTGCCTTAAGATATAAAGTGAACAAGACATGAAGATGAGAATAGAGAGAGCTGAAAATTACACAGAGAAGAGGGAAAATATTACAGAGTGAGAGAAGAAGATATAGTGACAGAGATGAAGACGGAATGAAAAAGATATAGGGTGCAGAACAGTTGAATTACCGAGTGCAGAAAGAGGTAATGCACTTGCAGAGCATAAAGAGTATAAGATTCATGCATACATACATACATTTTGTAATAAGTTTTTGTAATAGTTAGGAGTTTAGAAATCCCAGCCAGTGGGTAGGCCCTAACATGTCTTATTTTGTAAATCCTTTAACCGGGTACATCTCGTAGATGCATCTCTTAGATGAGAGATTGTAAAATCCTTTAATCAGGTAGACTAGATAAGTCTTTTTGTACTCTTGACTGAGTATAGAACTCCTAACAGGGTAAGCTATCAAAAGTAGCTAAATTTGTAGCTCTAACCGAGTAACCTTTATTCTGCAGAAGTGAAGGATTGCGGGTACCATCCCCACTATAGTTTTTTCCTCTAAAAAAGGATTTCCGCGTGACCAAAAATATGGTGTTACGTGTCAATGTTTATTGATTTACTTTATATGCTTTTCAAATGTTTTATGCAATATAATCAACTAGGTAAATGGTCAGCATTGCATGGTAAAATTTTTATGAGTACTGATTCACCCCTCCCCTCTCAGTACTTACCTTTCCATAAGATTAATCCAACAATTGGTATCAAAGCTAGTCTCTTAAGATAAAGGTTTAATCACCTAAGAGTAAAGATCATGACCATGGAAAGTTACAAGCAATCCAAGAAGATTGATAGTATTGAGTTTGAGTTGGAGAGTGCACAAGAAGTGATTGAAGATCTAAAAATCAAGTTATAAAAGTCCTTAAAAGTAAGGAAGAAGGTATGTAGTTAACTCAAATCCACACAAGAGCATGTTGATACTCTTGAAATAACATATGCAAGTAGTTTGAGTGGTGAAGTTGATTCTGCCATTGCATAACTCATGGAAAAGAACAAGAAACTCATCGAGCAACTAAACTTGGCTAAGATTGATCAAGAAACACAAGCATTGAGAATGAGTGAGATACTTGACTCTAAGGGAGAATTTGAAAGTGTATTGAGAATAGCTGAAGAAGATAAAAGATAGTTTGAAACAAGAATAGCTGAGAAAGATAGTGAAATCATGAGGTTGGTGCAAGTACACTATAATATGACTGATCAACTAGTGAGTGCTAATATAGAGTCAACAAGAAAAAAATTTGAAAATCAAGCACTAAAGTGTGAAGGTGATAGATTGACCAGAGAACTAAAGTATGAAAGAGAATCCAAGGAGATACTGAAGAGAAATGAAGAAACACTAAGATCATTGGATGCACAACTTAAAAGTCAGAGACAATCGACAAACAAGACTGGTTTAGGATTCAATAGTAAAAGAACTACTGAGAAAGGAGAGTCCTCTAACCAAGATGACATTCAAGGAACTTCTACCCCACCGAAGTTAAATAAACCAAGTTTACATTGCTATGGGAAGCCTGGACATACTACAAATGTATATAGAAGAAAATAAGGTAAGTCACTGAGCTCACCCAAGTTTGATGGGAATTTTTATAATTGTAACAAGTATGGACATCGGGCACATGAGTGCAGATCAAAGACTGAGAAAAAAACAATAATGCTAAATTTTGATGGATACTGCAAAAATTGCAACAAATACGGTCACAAATATGAGGAATGCAGATCACAAAAGACAAATGAAAAATGGGTACCAAACCAATAAAATATGCCTAATAACTAACATGGTACATCTATACCATGGGACTACAACACAAGGATATCTTGTTTAGTCTGTGGAAGAAATGGGAACATTGCTGCAAATTGGATGTTGTTACATGACAGGAAGATTAGAAGATCTTGGAGAATCCCTGGCATGGCATGCTTCCATTGTCACAAGCTAGGTCACTTTGCCAAAGATTCCAGGTACTAAGACAAAGCCCCTACCGAGGAGGAAACATTTGAGAAACCTAAAGTGAATGTAGAGGAAATGAGAGATCAGATGAATAAGACATGGAGAAGAAAGACCATGGATGATGGAACATCATTCAAAACAGTTGAAGGCACCTCATCCTCCGGATTGGGTGCAAATGAATCTACCTAATCAGGTAAGAGATATGAGTAGGAACTACAAGTTAACATGCAAATATTAATCAGTTCCTAATATATGTGCAGAGATCCATATGATAATACTAAGATGCATTTGGATATATATTGTTATGTTTATGTTTCACATTCATTCGGTATAAGAAAATGTAAGTTAGGTATTAGGTAAGGTAAGTCGGTCGAGCATTAATTTCCACTTTAAGACCGTTGGAAACCCTAAACCTAGAAAAAGCCATATATAGATTATATCGTCTATCATTTTCACTTAACATTTTCTAAAGCAACGCAATCAAAGTTGGAGAATTGAGTCCTCAAGTGGTTACGAGTGATTGTGAAGGTAATCCTATACCATTTTGAGCTTATTTAAATCTATTCAGGGTATTTTTGGTGTTGCCATGGATGAGTTAGTGCAACCAAGTCTTAGATGCAACCCTAGTTCAATAAGTTTTTGCATTTCAGAAGAGGATATGGCCCCGAAAGCTCAAAACATAGTTGTAGCTGAGAATGTTGAGTTTATGAAATACAATTACAAGTCACCTCCTGCAAAGGCAGCTGAACCATACATGATGGGAACAATTTTGTCCATTCTGAACAGAGTTCTATTGGTTGAAGACGTTCGAACCTTCACCCATTGCAAGGTTGAGGAGATATGTGAAGAAGAGATTGATGCATCTTTTCAGAAGTTATGTGCAGATGACAAGCAGAAGAGAGATCATGTTCATCTAGGGTCAAAAGGTTTGACATATGCCCTACATATCCCAAAAGTATTTAAGGCTGAATGGATAAGGATGGTACTTAGCCAAGTACACAACCAATGTATGTGGCTAGATCAACCTGTAAAGCTCACAAAGGATTTGTTACATATTGTAACTGGTTACCCAATTGGAGACAAGCATAAGGCAATTATATAGATTGAGAAGATCAAGTTAAGTGAGCTAAAGAAATCCAAATGGGATGGCACAGGTCTGAGGATTTCTACCATTGAAGACCTCGAGTTGATTTTTGCACACAATATCTTGTCCTACTGAGTATTCCAATCATCTCGAGTGGACACCGTACCTTGTGGAGCTATGGATATGGATTATAAGATTGTAAAGAAAGACATGTGGATTGATATATGTGAGATACTGTTGAAACAACTTGAAGACAACATGAAAACTATAAGGAAAGAAAAGAAAAAAATATTGAAGTTCGGTTCATTACTAATATGTATATACTTTTACTTTGAAAAATTCTTTCTGTCTATTGGAAATGTGAAATGGAGTGTTGATAGACCAGTCATTTATCAAATCAGTGAATGCATAAAGAGTCTAGGAGAGAATCTTGACATTGTTATAAATGATTGCTTCTCTAATTTCCAAACAAGAATGCATAAGAGATTCAGAGTTCCACCTCAGTTGGTGGAGAAATATGATGATAATATATGTTTTGAGGTAGTCACCGACTCATGTTTCATCAATATAGTCGAGCCTAGGAGCATAAGTCTAGATCTTATGGGATATGAGATGGATATATACTTTGCATCTCAACAAATTGAAACTCTCTTAGCTAAGTTTGTTGATAAAGAAGGCAAGAGGTATGGGACATATGAAAAAGTTAAGGCTAAGATCAAGCAAGGTATCTTAGTACCTAAGATTCAAATAAAATCTGGCAAGATGAGTGCTAATCTAACTAAGGATTTGGTAACTGATAATGAAGAAGATGAGGCAGAAACCTCTACAGTGGAAGGTAGGAAACCACAAGTATTGAAGCCTTCAGCAAGCACCAAATCTACTAGATCATTAGCAAGGTCTACAATGTTACTGAAAGAAAAGAAGAATTTTGTTGAACCAAACTAGAGGATATATTTAAGAGGCAAGAAGGTAAGCACAAGACCAAGGAGAAAATTAAAGCTACCACCAAATACTGACTCAGAAACTGAAGAATTGAGAAAACCCAAATTTGTGAAAAAAAATCCTCCACCACAAGGAAGTCTTGATGAAATATTAGACACAATGAAGAATCATGGATCATTCGAAGGAATGAAGCAAGAAAAGTATAACACTCAAAGCAAAGAGAACAAGGTAAAAATTGAAGAAGCAATTGTTTACTCTTTACACAAATTCAGATACACGCCACTTGAAGTTGTCACATTATTACCTATAGAGTTATATAAAAACATAAATGCAAGATGGAAATATTCTATGAATGAAGAAAAAAAATGAGAGAAAGATCTCTTGTGCTAATTGTACTAAATCTATATGTTGAAGAAATTGAGGAGACCTTGAAGAAAAAATCTAAACAATTCCTTGTTAAGGATAGATCATTAAGGATTTTGACAAGAGACTTGGAGAGATTATAGTTGGAAACAAATGCAAAATGGAGAGAGATATTTGACATTGAAGAGCCTAAGTCCCAAGTTGAATAGGGAAAAAGATACCATAACCGATGAAGTTTCCAAAGATGACAAAGGTAAGAATAATCCTATTGATTTGACAATTGATACTGATGAAATTGTTATTGAAGTATTACAAACAAAGATCTCGGAGATGATACATCACAAGATGATAATGTTAAGGTAACCGAGAACATCAATACAAAGGAAATACACATCAAAGATAGAGCTAATACTCTACAGCCTGTATTAGAACAAGTACTAGATTATCACACAACTCAAGGTGATAATGATCTAGTTGCTATGGATAAAGATGATGTAGCAACCAACCAACAAAAGGAAATAGAGAAGGAAGAGGAAATAGAGAAATAAGAGGTAAAGGAAGTTGAGAAAGACAAGAACACCTAGAAGGATACAGTTACCGAGAAAGCAACAACATTGAACACTAAATAGGTTCCCCCAACCGAGTCCATTGCATAGCCACATAAACCAAACATAGATAAGCCAAAGGAACAAAATGAGATGAAGGAAGCTGTGAAGCATACAAATGAGCAAAAACAAGACACACTAGGAGAAAAGAAAGAAAAAGGGAAACATGAAGTGAAGAAGAAAGAAAAGAAGAATAAGTCAAAGAAGAGAAAACATGTAGATTTGAGTCAGCTGATCATCATACCTGATGTCAACCTATCTATTATAGATTATGATGAAATGATTGAGTATGTTGAGTTATTAAGACTTAAAGCAATGCAAAAGAAGGCACTATGAAATAGGAAGAAGACTGATGTATTGGAAAGTGTCAAGGATGTCTTACAAGACATTGTACAAGATGCCACCATTGATGAGATAGAAGACATCATTCATCAAATAGAAGGATTAGTGGAGCAAGTCCAAAATCTAATCAAGACACTACTGACTATATGATGAAGATTCATTCAAGGAAGATGGAACTCAAAATGTTTGAGTCCATTCTAGACATCATTTTTGAAGATAAGGTAACACTTTTTGAGGCTACTACCAAGATTGAAACTAAATTGTCTCATATAATTTCAATATTTAAGAAATTGTTTTCTATTTCAAAATTTACTAAGGGCATAAAGCAGAAAGTTGAGTCTATTGAAACCGATATGATTGAGTAGCTAAAACATGTAACCATCGAGCTGAGTTCCTTACAAGTATAATACTTAAGGTTGAAACACCTGATGGGGATACAACAAGAACTAAGACAAGAAGAGAATAAGAGAAGGATGAAAATTCTAGAGCTACAAGCACTTTTGATTCCCCACATGGAATCTATGCAAACACAATTGAAGAAGGCCAAGGATTTGGTCAACACCCCTGATGGTAGTTCACTTGACATCATCATTGGATTAGCAGCTGACGTTGCTACTTAGATTGTTGTACTTAAAACACTCAAAGATGCATGGGAGTCATATTTAGCAGATATAAAAAGGAAGTACACACATGTTTTTACTAAGGTATAAGGTTACCCCACCATGTTCTAAGCAATTTTGATTTTGGCATATTTGTCCAAAAGGGGGGATAATATAGTTAAGTATAGTTAAAGGGGGGTAATATAGTAAAAAGGAGGATATTACATGGATAATATAGTAGGTATTCATATAGTATAAAAGGGATAGATAATCATTTGTATAGGGGGAGTCACACATTATTCTAATGTACACAAGTTGTACAAATTTTGATGACTTTGAAGTTTTTGTCAAAATGCCAATGGTGGAGATTGATACTCCTATGAGTTAGTATGTTGTCATTAGTTTTGTCAGTCATAAAAATAAAGAAAAAAATTGGTAAAGAGAAATAATACACTAAGGGAGACAGTCGGTAAAGTAGAGAATTAATGACACCAAGCACCGAACTATAGCATGTTACCGAGTTATGCAAAATCGAGACATAGAGCAGAGTAGACATCGAGCGGAGTTAGTCACCGAGAAAATGGTTATGTCACCAAGAAAGATCAAAGATCATTACCAAGTACACCAGATCTAACATAACAATTCAAATTTCAATACACTGAACATGGACGTCGAGTGGGAAAACTTTCACAGTATTCAAGACAAAAGTTCGGTAGAACATTGGGATTGCACCAATATGATTGCACATGACCACATGCAAATTTGACCAATGATATTCAAGAACAATAAATGCATTGGGAATGAAACCAACAAAGCACTACCTCACCTCCACCGTAGAAGGAGAAAGATCAAGTTAGGTTAACCACCTTAAGATCATATAAAGTGAAAAAGACATGAAGATGAGAATAGAGAGAGCTGAAGATTACACATAGAAGAGGGAAAATATTACAAAGTGAGAGAAGCGGATACAACAACAAAGTTGAAGATAGAATGAAGAAGATATAGGCTACGGAATAGTTTAGTTATCGATTGCAGAAAGAGATAATGCCCTTATAGAGCTTAAAGAGTCTGAACAACATTAAGATTGATGCATACTTGTAGACATTTTGTAATAGTTAGTGTGTGTGTATATTTTGGTTCTTGTAAGTTGAAACACAACACTTCAATAAGCCATTACATTAGTGCAAAACATAGAATAAGCCATTAAATCAAACACTAAAATTGACTTATTTCTTCCTATCTAAGAGGAGTGTGAAGAATGCTATAATTGCCCTCAGATTATGCATTAATCAGTGACATATTCAACTTAGAATGAAATATTTTAAAAGAAACTAACCTAAATGCTCAAGGAATAGTTCATTTTAGCTCTCAAATTGAAGATTATGATAATGCAATTAATATTTACTCTAAAAAGAATAAAGACTCTTAATAATACTAGTAGCATAAGTTTACTTCTAAAATTAGGGGCCCATTGAGCTTGAAATTCATTCTATTTATAGAAGAATTAGGTTAATGAGAGGTTGAGATTGAAAGTGGAAGAGAGGTGGAGATTGATTCTTTAGTGATCCATGTGAGGTGATCCAAGTGATTTCACTCCCATTGGTTAGGGAATTGACTTTCCCTTTTGTAAATGGAAATGTAATTTGAGGATTTATTTAATTCCCTTTTATTAATTAATTTAGCCATGTTTAGAATTGTTTTATTTGAATTGAATTGTTTTTTATTTAATTCAATTATTTTTATTTAATTGATTTAATTGCCTAAGGCAATTAATTTGATTTAGTGATTAAAATCACTTAGGTGATTAAATTTGATTTAGTGAATTATGCCAATAAATTGAAGAATTGTCTTGACATAATTAGGGATATGATCACACTTAGGGAAAATAGGGTCTATGGTCAGAGTAGAGAAAATTAGGGTGGTTACATTTGCCCCTCTTTGAATAGATGTGCGAGTAGCACATTGATTCAAAGAAAGGTTTTGATGTTGACTTCCAAATGTTTGAGAATTTCACACTTGATCGAATGAAATGTCTGATGAGATGAGTCTCGTACTTGATTGAACTAAACTAATAGAATTGAATTTGAACTTGATCAAAAAAAGGTCAATAAGAAAAGATCTTAAAGATACCAATTCTGAACCTGGTTGTCATTCAAAAATTGATAATACCCACTCTGAATTTGATTGGATGAAGGTCAATACAAAGCTATCAGGAGCTTAATAAGAATTTGAGAAAAGTAGACATAAGATATCTAGCTTGTGAGAACCAAAGCCTCCAATCCAACAGTCCTGACTTAGTTAAGGAACTGTCATGTCTTTAGTTTTTGATAACAAAGTCATTTTGAGCAAGAATTTGATTTATTTTAGTGTGATCATGCCCCCTCAAGAATGAAATCAAAGGAAAAGAATAAATCCCTCTGTAGAATGATGTATCACTTGAATTGATCGATTGAATCAAGAAAGAATCAACTTAGAAGAAGTGGAGAACCAAAGGTGTGTTAAGAGAAAACACAATTTTACCAAGTTAATCATGTTAAATAGTGAGTTATGAGTCTGATAAAATGATGTCTAACTAAGATTTTTGATGAATAACATGCAATTAGAGGATATAGAATGCGGAAAAATGATTACGTAAAGCTTGCAAATCCTTTTCAGAACATATGGAGGAACTCTGCATTTCCCATAACTATCATAAAAATTTTACTATGTTGTGTAGAACATCATCTATGCATTCGATTTTATTCCTGAAAAATGAGTTTGAGTTGTCTGGGAGGAGTTCTGGAGCTCCTAAATAGCTCAAAAAGTCAAATACATAGGTCCAAATTCACTTTTTACCCATTCATTTTTACTATTCACCTTGGTAATTCAGAGAGCTCTACAAAGAAGATGGTGGTCCCCATGGAGAAGCATTATTTTGAGCTCGGTCAACGACATTAGTGTCCAGTAGACTACCTAGCTCCAATAAGTGCTCAAAAACCTAGCTTGTCAAGTTTGCAATTTTCATTTTTATGCATTTTTTTTCAAGATATATGCATTTCTATTTTGCGTCATTTCCAATGTTTAGCATTGCATCCTACAAATCCCACGTCGCTTCCTATTTTGGCTTGAATTCCCACATCGCTTCCTGTGAATTCAAGATCGTACCCCATTCATAGATCTTGGATCACATGTTGTAGGGGAAGGTAGGAATTTCAAATTTTTTCACCCTATTGAAACAGGGTCGCACGCGACATCCCGTGTCGCATCCTGTGAAAACAAGATCACTTTCCGGATACCCCATCGTATCTCGGGAATCAGAGATCGGATCCTGTGAAAGGGATTGCATCCAATGAAAGGGATCAAATCCCATGAAAATAGGGTCACTTTTGGTTTTCAACTTGGTTAATTTCCCATTTTGATGGTTTATCTTCTTCTGACCATCAAAAACACTTAGCAAAGTCTGTTTCTGATTAATTTCCTTAGAAAAACCACTGATTTTGAACATGTATGTATCTTGTGATTAGATTCCTTTCGAGGTTGTTTCATTTTGAGGACCTTATCCTATTCACATCCTTGCACTATCAAGGTCATTGACGAATGACAAGGCAGAGTTAGTGGCTCGTGTTGGTCTACTGTCTTTGAAGGATTTACCTAACATTAGGGTAAATTGAGGGTTGTTGACTGCTCTGGCCGAGAGATGGCACTCGGAGCACAACACCTTCCACCTACCTACTGGTGAGATGAACATTACACTGGAGGATGTGTGGTAGATTCTTAGAGTTCCAGTTATGGGTCGAGAGGTACAATTTGATTCTACCTCTGCTTCATTGATTGCAACATCACGATGATTCTTTGATGATGATAGCATTACTCATTGATACCTCACATGGGATTACATGTGTGATCACTATGGTCGTCTTCCTGTATGCTTGGCTAGGTTGATCAGAGGAATCCTTATGCCTGACCAAGGACAACATGGATTCATGGTCGGTTGGGTTGACATGTTTGAGCAGATGATTGCTTTGAGACATAGATTTGCATGGGGCACTTGTATACTCGCAAACATGTATTGAGAGTTACACAAGATTATGTATCATTATTCTCAGAGTATGACAGTTGGCATCTTGGTACTTCAGATCTGGGCCTGGGAGCACATCCCAGTGACACAGTCGATAGTTGATAGACATCAGTTGGAGTAGCAACCTTATATATTCATGTATTCTAGTTGGATTTAGCAGCCCTATCTGGGCAAGGTAGAGTATTGGTGTCGATTGTTTGATGACATGACAGTTGTAGTATGGTGACCATACCTTGATTATGAGGAGTGGATCTCAGATAGATGATAGATGTCATTTTTCTTCCAGAGTAGGTACCTGATTGGCAGGACCAGATATATTATTGAGAGATTTGTAGTCACACGGGTATTGAGGCAGTATGGCCGGATGCAGGGCAGGTGCCGAGATATATCTGTATATGCACAGATCTGAGATGAGATACCACTGTGGGGTCCTCAGATGGGTTACAAGACTGCACAAAGAGTGATTAGAGAGATGATAGAAGTACCATGGGATCTTTAGGCTGATGTACTAGATGTAGGATGTTCAGATGGGTTACATTCTCAGATGATGCAGTATCCATTTCCTCAGTTGATAGCGCCTAATGAGGCCATTCCACGGATTGAGGATCCACTAGATTATGATCCTACTAATGACCGTCTTGTCAGAGGTCAAGGAGGAGCTCAGAGAGATAGAGGAGCTATGGGGAGAGATGGAGGTAGGGATGGTGGGAGACATGGTGGGAGGCTCCCTCCTCCTGATACGGGATAGGGTCCAGACGATCAAGATGATGCTGATGATAGGGGTGGTGGTGCAGTGGGTGGTGGAGAGGACACCAACAGTAGTGGGAGGCAGACTTGATTCAGATTTGTTTCTCCCTAGAGGGATCCAGGTCCACTGTTAACCAAAGATCAGTAGAGATAGAGACAACATCAGCAAGATGCTCAACAGGACATAACACAGGATAGGTCATCAGGATGAGATACAGGAAGAGGCTCTTCAGGTAGAGATGGAGATGCATTGTCATAGTGTGAGCTTGAGCGTGAGCATCTCAGAGGCCTTTCTTGTAGATAGAGATACATAGCTTAGAGTAGAGAGGGATAGGTAGGGTGATATCCTCAAGGCAGAGATAGACACTCAAGCTTGGATAGCTACTCACCAGGGACAGAGAGCGTACTAATTTGGTTTATATCATGCTATGGTTCCAAAGGGTCAGAGAGAACTATCTTTTTCATGGCTGGCTCAGCAGTCTGAGGGGGCCATGCCTTCACCAACTCCATTTGTACCACCTCCTCCTCCTCCTCCAGATCAAGGAGAGGGTGGTAGTCAGTCCTGATACTGCATTTTTGTCATATTTTTTAGATCATATTATATACCTTGATCCTTTTGAGATCATTCTTTTGTACGATGACATTTATACATGTATATTTGATTCACCTGATACTCTGATACTCTTGTTGTAGATAGTTCCATATTTTTTTATATGTTCCATATCTTATATATCTGAGATAGTCGATCTTGAGTTGTGATATGTTCATGAGTTCTGTTGCTTTGATGGATGTTTAGATTTAATGCACATGTGATTATGATTATCTTTGTCTCATGATGAGCTAGATTAGATATGTGATGACATAATTTATGCTTTTGATTCATTTACTAATATAAATGTGTTTCAAATGATGCTAAATGAATATGCAAATGAATGTTGTTGAGATTTTCTTTATGCAAATAAATGTATGGAAATGCAATGCATTGAATGCTTTCTTTTTGTGTTTTCTCTTTCTCATTTATGAATGCAGAATGTATGTCATGGATATCCAGTGACATGTTATATCAGTATTGTTGATGTATGTAATTAACTTGGATTTCAGATGAATCAAGAAATAATTTTAAGCTCAAGTCCTTATTATGTTGTTTCTCTTTTTAAAATGAACTATGCAATCTATAAATGCATCTACATGCAGACTCTTAGGACTGTCACTGATTTGTATACATTGTAGCATTTTATCATCATTGGGCATTTTTTGTAATGGGCACCACCTGATAGTATAATTGTTGTTGGAATTATATTGTGAATGTAGTACGACAGGGGAGGGGTGAATCAGTACCTCTAAAACTTTTCTTGGTTAGCCCATTAACCCTTAGTCATCAATTTGTAAATTATTTTATCTAATTGTTCATCTTTCTTTATGCATATGCAATCATAACATAATTTATTTAATATGTAACCATACAAGAAACATTCATGAAAATAGATAACACATGACAAAAGATATGATATCGCAAAAAACTCCTGTTAGGAAGTAAAAACTACGGTGGGGATTGTTACCCACAAGACTTCACTATCTACAGATAAGGGGTTGGTAAAAGCTTACAATTGGTCACTTCTGATGACCTACCCTTTTAGGAGTATTACATTGGAGACCTGTTAAGATCTACTTCATTTGAAGCTTTAGCAACATTGTTAAGTGTGCACTCTATTAAGAGATTTGTAAAGAACTGTTAAGTCCACCTTCTACAAAGGGATTTTAGATGTGATGCACTTGTTAGAATGCAACTACATAAGTCTTTGATCTGATGATGTATGCAATCTCTAATTGTTGATAACAGATCCAATAAAGCTTCCTATGTATGAGTAATCATCTTTTCATGATTGAATAATACCTTTCTCTGCACGTCGGTAGCCTCTATGTGTTCTTGATAACTATATATAATATTTTTCTAAACTTTGCATGAATTCTTCCTTCTGCTCCTCAAATGCTCTTCATGGCTATCAACTATAATCAATCCATAATTCACAATTGATGGAACATCTATTTATACTAGATTTTAGCTCTATTCTTAATTCATGCTTCGCAAGTTAACTCTAGATCCAAGGTTTACAACTTGACCTTGATCTTTAGTTAGATATGTTTTAGATCCGTTAGGATGCTTTAAAACATTTACATTATGCTTGATTGACCCTCAAGTAATGATTTAAAACAAATTAAAACTCTATAAATAGAATTACAATGCTTTATCTAATGTGTAAAAGTTAGATCCACTATTTGCGGTTCTCTAAGTGACTGTCGGTTCTGATAGTCAGGCTACTCTGTCACTTTGTCAATTTTCTTCTCCGTCGGTGTTCATTTCTTGAATTGTTCATCGGGTATGCCTTTTCTTCTCCATCGGTGATGTTCTCAAAATTGTATCATCGGTGATGATCTTTGTGTTATTTCATTGACCCGTCGGTGATGTCTTGTTTACTTCGTCGGTACAACACTTGTTAGTGTTCGTCGGGCAATTCCATACTTAGAATTTTCTCATGAATTTTTATTCTGTCGGGTATGCTTACTATCTGCCGGTTATGGTTTTTGTCTACCAGTTATGTTTGTATCGATGACCTTTATCATGTTTTTCCTTTTAAGTATACTAATGAAAAAACTTAATGTCATCAATCTCCCCCTTTGACATTAGTATCAAAAACATGATATGTGCAACATACTGAATGTATTAGTATGTACACCTGTGTATACTTCTTCCTTAGTCATTTTAATGACTCCCCCTATGTATATTCTAGTAAGTGTAAGTATATATACATTTCCTTATGTACTTTTCTTCCCCTTTTTTTTGATATATTGTACATAACTATCTTTACATATATGTTCCTTCTATACATACAATATACATACTATTCCTCCATTTTGATAATAAAGGCAAAGGTACTTACATCTTGTTAAAAAGGTGGGAATGTGAGGACTTGATCTCCTCCATCATCTTTTCCCATTTATCCTTCAGCATTTCTAGAGCCATGTGCTCAAGCGATATCCTTACATGTATATACTAGATGTTGTCTACTACAGACATCTTTGGGGTTGCAATTAAGTTTCTTGCTTTAGAAATATGTTGTTGTAGAATAGTAAGATTAGGAAAGATGTGTGCCTTTAGTTTGGTAATCTCACCTCTTAATTGTGTTTTCGCATCCCATATTTCTTTCCTTAGCATGTTAGCCTCAATGACCTTGTCATGATGTGCCTTGATACTGTTTGCATTTGAGGTTAGGCTTTGTGCACTAGTTGTGACATTAGAATCTATTTCTGCTAACTTATCACTATTTTCTTTTGTAAAATTTTCAAGTGTGCACATCTTTTGAACTAAGTTAATTGCCTCAGCAATCATTGGCTCTAATTGATCAGTTAGTTCAAAGAGCTTTACCTTGTTCACTGCCACTTCTTAGCTGATCTTTTCAATTAACTTGTATTGATACTTTTTCTCTGCTTGTTCTGCATCTACATTCTATTTTGTGATGGCATCGGTAAGAACAACTATTTTCTCCTTAACTGTAGCATTTTTTTCAAGTTTCACCTCAGGAAAAAGTTGTTGTAGAATGTAGCTTGCCTTGTCAAGTGCCATTGTTTCCCTGTGTTCCTGTATCATCTTCTTCTGAATGGCTTTCCTTTGACATAACACTCCAAACTCTTGAATTTTATCTGTATCCAAAGTAGTAATATCCCAGTTTGGGACTTCTATTACTTCATCCATTATGACAGCCAAAATATCTTTCTTCAATGCTTTCCTCTTCTTCTTCTTTGGCTGGGTGGTAGATTGATGTACTACCATTTTTAAACCTTGAGATTGGGTTGACTTGGTAGGTGAGGGTCGAGAAGATGAAGCATCTTTTTATTTCTATTCTGAGTCCACCGACTGGTTTGGTGAAGATGTCTCCTCATTAGCCTTAGGTGTATCAACATATATATCTTCTTTTTGTTTTGAGCTTTCATCCTGCTTGACTTCTTCACTCTTATCTTTGTCATCATCCTTTCTCAATGTCTCCTCTATTTTTTTATCTTCTTCTTTGTTCTGTTCATTAGACACTTCTTTCTTAGTGTCAGTTGCATCTTTCATTTTTGTATCTGTATCCTTTTGAGTATTGGATGCATCTTTGTTTTCATCTTTACCCATGTTCTTGGGTATATCATCAACTTTCTTAGATGATTTTTCCTGACTTGATTCAATATCAATAGCATCGATTAATATATTCATGTTTGTCAGTGTATTGACTGTTGCAGTGGCAATAGTTGAATCTTGTCTGTCGGTATTGCCCTGTGCAATATTTATATCTTCATCTTTTTGTACTTCTACTATAGGGTATTTTCCTATAGTGTCATTGACAATTTTGTCTAACCATGATTCATCATTTATATCATCAGCTAAATTACCTTTTATTGTCTATTCATCCTTGGTAACTTTTTCATCTTTACTCAAGTCAATGTGAATTGGACTTGGTGGATTTTGACTCTCTTCACTTTGAGTGTGGTCAAGAGTAGTGTCTGTCCATTCTTCATCTACAATATCAGTATCTTTGGGGCCTTCTGGGTCACTCTATTCTTTATCCATTTCAACAGATGAGTCATCTTTTATATCTTTGATGGTGATTGGTTCTTTCTCCGGGCTAGCTTCCTTAGTGGGATTTTTGAGTATCTTGCACCACTTCTTAATGCTATTCTGATCAAGATCAATTAGCTTTCCCTTGAGAAATTCATATGCTCTCATTTTTAGTGAGAAATATTTTTCATACTTCTTCATCATCTCAAAAATTTCATCCTTTTTTGAATTAGGAAGCGTAAGAGTAACAAGTACTCTTTCTCTTATCTCCTTTTCTTGATGTAGTGCAAATGTCCATCTAGCTAATAATCTCTCTGACAGTTCTTTAGGAACATCATATTCTGAGAATTGTAGTGGAACATAGTGATGTTTGCATCTTCTTCTTCATCACTGATAGGTGACTGTCCTTTGGTTAGTTCATCCTCACCCTCTGTTTCCTCTTCACCTTCTCTTTCTTCTTCACCTTCAGAAGATATATTCAATTTCTCTTTCAATTTCTTCACCATTCTGCTTGACTATTTTACATCTTTCTTGACAACAAGATTTTTTTTAATCTTTTGTTTGGCCTCTTCATAGGTGCCAAATCTTGCCTGTGTGTTGTCAATTGGTTCATTTAATAGTGCCTCAATTCACTCATTGGCTTGTCTTGTTTTGATTTCATATTCTAACTTTGAAAGCCATGACTTCCTAGGTACTACTGCTTGGATATACGTGAAGTCAGTATCTACCATGAAACATATACTCTCTGTGTTCCTCTATCAAATTTTTAGGAATCCTTGTTCTAGTTTGCAACATTTTCTTAATGGTTTTGAAATACTAATGCATTACATTATCAAAATTTGTTCCTAGTGATTTGATGAATTCACCTATTTGAATGGTTATAGGTCTTCTTGTGTCCCATACAACTTTTTCTATTGAAGGAAAGTATTCTTAAAAGTAAAAGAATATGCACATTATGAGGGAACCAAACATACAAGTGTTTATTCTTGAAGATCTTATAGTGCACATGTTCTCCTCCAGTTGATGTAACAGGATCTCTGCAAGATCCATCTTCTTTCCTTGTTTGATGATTTTGTATGCTGTGCTCATAGCAGTGCTTGATATGCTATTCATTCTGCTTGCCTGGAATATTTTATATCCTATCACACATGCACCAAACTTGAGTTCTACGTCGGTGATAGTGTTGAACTTGAGAGCTCTTTTGTCTGATTTAGCACCAGTCAGTTTTTCCATTTCCTTCAGGGATGGGTGCTTGTGAGCTTGTGGTTTATCAGTTGTAGGATAACCAGTAACTATATGAATAACATCCTTTTTTATTGGTTTTGGCTTATTAATCCATAGATTCTTATTGTGCATTCTGCTGAGAACAATCTTTATCTATTTTATTTTGAAAACTTTGGGAAAATGTAGTGCATTCATGAGTCCTTTCACTTCCAGATGCTTGTGCTCTTCTTTGAGGTTTCTAGCTTCATCACATAGTACCCTGTAGGCATTATCTAGGTCTAGATCTCCTATTTTTGAGATCTTGTAGTGTATATAGGACCTTACGTCCTCTACCAGCAAAACCCTCAGTGGGATCTGGAGAATGCTCTGAAATCGTCAGGTTGTGATGCTATTTCTAGGTGCAGCTTGTAGTTGGGTTCAACACAAGCACCTCTACTAACAATTATGAACATTTTCTTCTTATGTTCCTTAATCTTTTCAACTCTAGAAGTCGATGCCATCGCATTGTAGAAATTTAGGGTTTTTTTGTAAATCAAATAGTGCGGTAGGTGAATGTGGTTACTTACTGAATCTCTGTGATTGCTTGTGAATCCTCTGAGAAGTATTGAGTCTTTGCTGAGGTCACTCTTCAATTTTATTCTTAATCACTCTGCTCAACTTTGCTCTGCTCGAAAATCATGGGTGCAAAAATAAGTTCACCCGTCAGGATTTTATAACTTTTGTGCCCTAATTTGTCATTAATGTTCACCAACTCATTGGTATACAAAGACTGATTTCATCGGTTGAGGCATTCATAACATCTTTGGTGTCTATGCAAAGCATTGGGTTTGCTAGCAACTTTGATGACTTCACCGATGATTATCAGTAAAGTGGTGAAGACAACTTTCGTTGTCTCGAGGTTCACCGGTGTTCGTCGGTTTACACTTAGCAACTTGGCATTTGTGTAATGACCGATACATTCTGGTAAGTAGTGCTAACTTTTCTGTGTGTTCACCAATGCAGATTTGTACCCAATAACCAATGATATTGTTTTTCAATAGTTTAACAAATAACAATATATTGCATCTTTTATTCATGCTAATGTTACAATATGAACTATCTGTAATGGAACCGATGCATAATATAACTTATCATAATGCAGTTCCATACTTATTTGTGCAATTTAGTTGGAAATAGTGATGTTACCAGATCCATTGGATGAGATGTCACCATTTTCATTTCTTGTTCAAGCAGCTTCAGTGTTTGTGGCTTTTACCCACATCTTGTTTCTCATTCTCTTAATGTCATCAATGGTATTTCTATTGGGATATGTACTTTTTTCTATCATTCGGTCTTTGCAATCTTTTATCACATGTCCAACCTTATGACAATGAAAACATGCCATACTTAGATTGGTCCAACCTCTTGACCTTCTGGTCCACTTTCTCATATAGTTGGCAGAAATATGACCATACCTTCCACATTCTGTGCAGTTTACCCATGTGTTATAGTCCCAAACATATGAGTTACCTACTCTTGTTGGTTTATAGCTATTATCAGTTTCCTTTGGTGTCCAGGCCTTGTTATTCTTTTTCAAGCACTCCTCATGTGTATGCCAATTCATCTTGCAGGTAGGACAGTACTTGTCCATGTAGGTTTTCCTTTTTGGATTTGTCACTTTGGTTCTGCACTCATGTGCCTTGTGTCCTTTCTTTTGACATTTATAACAATTACCAGTGAAAGTAGATTGTGCTTGATGAATACCTTTCATTTTGCTTCTGAAAATGTTTGAGGTGTGGCCGGGTTTTCCACAATGTTTTCATGACATCTTCTTGGATCTTGGGGTTGTGAAAGCATTCCTTTGATCTGGTTGATTAGAAGATTCACCATTCTTGTTGTATCCTAATCCTGTGTAGTTGCTGACTCTTCTCTGTCCATCAAGAAAATCATCCATCCTTTTGTTGCTATCTTCATCTTTCTTGATCAATTCATTGTGTTGATTCTAGACTTTGATTTCATGCTTCAATTTTTCATTCTCTTTTCTTAGCTCACCAATAGACTATATTCTTTCAATGAGTTCTATATTTAGTATGTTTGCCTCCTGACTCATAAGAATAATCTAATTAGTAATCTCATGGTGATGCTCAGTAAGTCTTTGAATTTCTGATTCTTTCTCTTGCAGCTTCTCTGTTATTTTCCTCCTATCATCGATGGCTAGTGTTCTTTCATTTTCATCTTTTCTTGCATCATTCATGACATCAATCATTTTCACCATTTGAGTCTCTTGACCGATTTTCAGCATTCTCAATTGCTCGGTCAGATGTTGATTGGCCTCATGTAGACTTGTGATCTTTTCATCTAATTGGTCTAATGCTTTACTTGATGTTGATTCTTCTGAATCAAAGTAATCTTGTATTTATGATTCTTTGTAGTCTTTCTCATTCAGTCTAGTTGCCATAATCTTTCTTTTATCAAGAATATTTCTCAAGTTGATTCTCGCCTCTTTATAGTGCTCATAGTTTTTCTGCATTTGCAATTTCTCATTCTCAATAGTCTTGTCTAGTCTATACTTTTCCATTGCTCTGATATTTTCTCTTAAGTCCTTAAGATTTTCAAGAAAGAGACTTAGCTCTGATACCAATTGTTGGAATTATATTGTGAATGTAGTACTGAGAGGGGAGGGGTGAATCAATACCTCTAAAACTTTTCTTGGTTAGCCCATTAACCCTTAGTCATCAATTTGTAAATTCTTTTATCTAATTGTTCATCTTTCTTTATGCATATGAAATCATAACATAAGTTCTTTAATATGTAACCATACAAGAAACATTCATGAAAATAGATAACACATGACAAAAGATATGATATCGCAGAAAACTCCTGTTAGGAGGTAAAAACTGTGGTGGGGATTGTTACCCACAAGACTTCACTATCTGCAGATAAGAAGGGGTCAGTAAAAGCTTACAATTAGTCACTTCTGATGACCTACCCTTTTAGGATTATTACAGTGGAGACCTGTTAAGATCTACTTCATTTGAAGCTTTAGCAACACTGTTAAGTGTGCACTCTATTAAGAGATTTGTAAAGAACTATTAAGTCCACCTTCTACAAAAGGATTTTAGATGTG
>MU225967.1:895272-920957 GCA_018584345.1 Thuja plicata | reverse complement strand
TCCTAACAGGGCTCACTTTAGAAGAGTGAAAATTTGGGGTACTGGTCCTAGTGGTTTTTCCCTTAACAGGGTTTCCACGTTAAAATCCTTGTGTTATATGTGTATGGTTCATTACTTTATTGTTTTAAATTTCACATAAGTATTTATGGATTGATTGGTATACTCTGCATATTTACTGAGTATCGGTAAATATAGTTTACTACTTATCGGTTATCAAGGAGAATAAGGACAGACAAGGTAAACCGACAGATAGTTATTTGTTTCAAATATTTCAAAGGCATGCATCTTGTAGGGACTTAATAATTGGAGAAGTATTTAATGGTAGATTAAAGTTTAAATTGGATAAATTATTGAGGCCACTGATTCACCCCCCCTCTCAGTTATTACTAACAAACTAGATATAATATTTTTCTAAACTTTGTATGAATTCTGCCTTCTGCTCCTCAGATTCTCTTCATGGCTATCAACAACAATGAATCCATAATTCACAATTGATTGAACATCTATTTATACTAGATTTTATCTCTATTCTTGATTCACGCTTCGTAACTTAACTCTAGATCCAAGGTTTACAACTTGACCTTGATATTTAGTTAGATATGTTTTAGATCCGTTAGGATGCTTTAAAATATTTACAGTATGCTTGCTTGAGCCTCAAGTAATTATTTAAAACAAATTAAAACTCTATAAATAGAATTATATTGTTTTATCTGACATGTAAAAGTCAGATCCACTATTTGTGGGTTCTCTAACTGACTGTCAATTCTGATAGTCAGGCTGCTCTGTCAGTCTGTCAATTTTCTTCTCCGTCAGTGTTCCTTTATTGAACTGTTCATTGGGTATGCCTTTTCTGCTCTGTCGGCGATGTTCTCAAAACTGTATCGTCATTGATGATCTTTGTGTTATGCCATTGACCCGTCAGTGATGTCCTGTTTACTTCATCGGTATAACATTTGTTAGTGTTCGTCAGGAAATTCCATACTTATCATTTTCTCGTGACGTTTTGTTCTGTCGGGTATGCTTGTTGTCTGCCAGTTATGGTTGTTGTCCACCGGTTATTCTTGTACCGATGACCTTTATCATGTTTTTCCTTTTAAGTATACTAATGGCAAAACTTAATGTCATCAACTATCACTAATACCCACTGGTATCATGAAAGTATGAATACTATGTGTATCAGATGCAATGTCAGAAATACTCTTAGGTAGCAAGGCATAGAAGCCAGGATGAAAATTTAGTTATCTCCTTTTACTATTAAAAATTAGTTTATGTTCAAGTGTAATGTAAGATATGTGACCTGTAATAACCTTGAAAATTCATATCCTTGGGTACATCATGTAGCATACACCTTAGTGAGAATCTGATTTAGAAAATAGATAAGGAAATTGTTTCAACCTCACCGTAGTTTACACAAAACAAGGATCAAGATATATGCGGCTATCCATTCATGTTGGTAGCTCTTACCATAAACAATTAAGCTAGGTGAAATTTATAGGATTATTTAGAACAATCACCATACACATAAAACCAATAAAATGTTATGCCCCCTATCCTTGAGACTCTTTGTCTTTGAATAGACATGATGGAGTAACTCAGAAGACATAACAATCACCAATTGAGAATCAATCAAAGAAATTTTATAACTACTTAGATGCCCCTAGTATGAAACATCATAGGAACATAAAAGAATCATAATCAAACCAAGATCAAACTATGTGTTTAAGTAGTATTGAAAAATATTGTTGATTCATATGTCAAGCGCAATAGAGATTCATTAATCAAAATTTTTGGAGTTTAAGCAATATGTTTTCATGTCTGATTATATGCGAGATGAAATTTTTTAGTAATTGCAATCCAATGTAGTGTTAGAAACACTGGTTGATTAAAGTGTTAAGAAACACTAGTTTGTTTTTTATTAAAGTGTTGAAAAACACTGGTTCGCTTAAGTGTTGGATTAAAGTGTTGAGAAACACTAGTGTGATGTCTATTACAGGTAGGTGGTGTTGAAGAAACACCTTTGTTTGTGATAGTGACATTTAAGTGCAAGTATTGAGAAATACTATTTTGAGAGGCAAACCATCCTAAACAGGACCTAGGACAACCTTGCAGACATAAACTCAACATGCTAGCAATGATGACCCCAGTGCAGAATGACTATTCCTAAGATGCAAATGTAGACAAATCCCAAGCAAGGATGGGACATTTGTAAGGAATCAGAGCCACCAAAGAGCACAGGTGTGATTATGAAGGTTTAGTGTCATCGATGCATTGGTAGATAGAGAACAGAGTTCGAGTGATGCATGTTTGCCAGGTTTTCACCACTCGGCAAAGATTTTTTTTTTTGTAGTATCAAGGTGCCTGTTTGCTAGGTTTTCACCAAGGATACCTTTTTTTCAGGACTTTTTCCACTATTTTTGGATTTTTTTTAGGATCAATTTTTTTATTTTTTTAGTATTTTTTGAGATTTTCACTGCAGAGGCTCTATTAGTCAGATATCAAGCAAATAACCACTTTAGATGTAGAGTATTAATAGGATCAAGAAGAACATATCCCCCAGGTGTAGCTAATTGATAAGCTCCAGTCCCAAAAGTTGTAGTAATGACATAAGGTCCCAACAGTTTGGTTCAAACTTTCCTTTCTGTTCTCTGTTAGACAGATTTTTAGGATTCTCTGTCAGAACGAGATCCCCCACTTGAAAGTGTCATGGTTTGACCTTTTTATTGTACCCTTTTGATAGCATTTCTGGTACACTTTCGGATGATCAAACACTTTTTGTCTGCGCTCATCAAGTAAGTCTAAAGAATTTATCCTATCAATGCGGTATTGTTCATCAGTAATAAGACCTTGTAAAGATGCCCGCAAAGATGGTATTTCAACCTCAATAGGTAGTATTTCCTTAGTTCCATAGACTAGCAAAAATGGCATGGCTCCAGTTGGTGTTCTTATACTTGTTCTATAGGCCCAAAGTGCCAGATTTAGTTGCAAATGCTAGTCTCTACCAGACTTACTCACAGTTTTGTGTAGGATTTTGAGAATGTTTTTGTTAGATGCTTCAACTTGTCTATTACCTTAAGGATAATAGATTGAAGAACAATACTGAGTGATGTGAAACTGTGTGCAAAGGTCTTCAATGTCTTGGTTTTTAAATTGGCCCCATTGTCTGTTACAATTGAAGAGGGTATCCCATATCTACAAATGATGTAGTTCAAGATAAACATAGCCACCTGTTTGCTAGTGGCTTTGGTCAACGACATGGCTTTGACCCACTTAGTGAAATACTCAGTGGTCATAATGATGTACTTGTGTCCACTTGATGAGTTAGGATATATTTGTCCAACCAAATCAAAGGCCCATTGCTGAAATGGCCAATGTGTTATGAATGGTATGAGTTCTCTCGTAGTAGCATAGATGAGATTTCCATGTGTTTGGTATTTTTGACATGTCTTTGAAAATAGAACAACATATTTTTCCATTGTGGGCCAGTAATAGCCCTTTTAGCAATTTCTTAGCTAGTGAAAAGCCATTCGAGTGCAATCCACATACACCTTCGTGAACCTCTTTTAATGCGCGTTCCAACTCGTCTTGTTATAAACACCTAAGAAGTGTACCATTGAGACCTCATCAATATAAATTGTTAGTAATGAGGACATAACATGATGTTGTCCTAATTAAGGCTCATTTTTCATTCCTTGATAAACCATCAGGTAAAGTTTGGTCAGTTAGATAGGTAATAAGCTTGGCGTACCGAGATTGGTCTTGGATATTCAAGGCGTAAATTATTTGGTATTTAGGGGTAGAAAAAGCTGGATAGGATAATTCTTCCACCAAGAAGTCATAGTGGAATTGATGTTCTTCTAGTTGTAACATAGATGTCAGTGTAGCCATAGCATCTATAGCTTTGTTTTCTGTTCTTGGTATTTGCTGGAATGTACCAAAGACAAAGTACTTTTTTAAGTCTTCAACCAATTTTGTATAAGGCATCATCTTTTCATATTTTGTTTGATAGTCTCCATTTACTTGATTAATAATAAGTTAAGAGTCACCATACACATGTAACTCTATGATCTTCCATTCTATAGCCAATTTAAGACCATTCACTAAGGCTTCATATTCATAAATGTTGTTGGTGCATGGAAGCATCAATTTGTATGCCTTGGGAATCTTATAGCCTTGAGGAGTGACAAATAGAACTCCTACTCCAGAGCCTTGTTGTGTGAAAGAACCATCAAAGTACATCTTCCATGGATGCTCAGTTAAATGCATTATTGTTTCATCGGGAAATTCAATTATTAGAGTTGCATCATCTTGTAAGGGTGAATCAGCTAATTAATCATCAAGGACTTGTCTTTTAATAGCTCTTCTATCCACATACTCAATATCAAATTTTCTTAGAATCAGGACCCACTTTGCTAGTCTTCCTGTTGATGTTGTCTTGCTTAAGATATATTTCAGAGGATCTATCTTTGCAATGAGTTTTACTATATGTGACAACATATAATGTCTCAATTTTTGTGATGCAAAGATAACTGCTAAGCAAGATTTTTCAATTATGTTGTAATTGATTTCATAAGATACTAGTGTTCTGTTGATATAATAGATTGCTCTTTTCTTTTTAGTTTCATATTCTTATGCTAGCAATACTCCCAGTGATGTAGCCGTAGCTGAAATGTAGAGGATTAATGGCTTACCATGAATAGGTTCCATAAGAATGGGAGGAGTAGCCAAGTACTCTTTTAGTTCTTTAAAGTTATTTTCACAATGTTTGTCCCATTTGAAGGTAACACCCTTATGTAGCAATTTAGTAAAATATTGTGCTTTGTTTTCAAGTTGTGACGTGAACCTCTTGATTGACTGGAGTCTTCCTTGCAATGTCCTCATTTGACTAATTTTGCATGGAGGTGACATTTCTAGTATAGCTTTAACTTTTTTAGGGTCAACCTCAATTCCTTTTGTTGATACTATAAACCCTAATAGCTTTCCTGATTGAACTCTAAAGGCACATTTCTTTGGATTAAGCCTAAGTTGGAATTGTTCCATGTGATCTAATGTCTTCCGCAAGTCTTCAATATGAGAAGTCCTTATTTTTTAATTTGCTAAGGTATCATCCACATAATCCTTCATGTTTTTATGTATCATGTCATAGAATATGGTAGTCATGGATCTTTGGTATGTAGTAGTCATGGATCTTTGGTATGTAGCACCTGCATTCTTTAATCCAAATGACATAACATTCAAGTAGAAATTTCCCCATGTGCATGTTAATGTGGTCTTCTCTTGGTCTTCAGGAGCAATTTTGATCTAGTTATAGCTCGAGAAACCATCCATTAGCGAGTACATCTGATAGCCTATTGTAAGATCTATGATCATATCAATATTTGGCAGTGGAAAATCATCTTTAGGATATGCTTTGTTTAAGTCCCTAAAGTCTGTGTAGATCATTATAGATTTATCTGTTTTGGATACGGGAACCACATTAGAAATCCATCCTGCATAAGCGATGACTCTTATGAATCTAGCTTTCAGTAACTTTTCTAGCTCTGCTTTTACCAATAATGCAGCACGAGGATGCATCTTTCTTGGTTTTTGTTTCACATGTTTGATCCCAGGAGCTATAGATAACTGGTGCATTATTAATTCAGGATCTAGTCCAGGCATATATTTGTAAGACCATGCAAAATTGATTTTTTTCTCTTTCAGGAATTTAGTGAATTGTATCTTCTCCTCTTCTGATAAGGATTGTGCTAAGTGAACAAATTAAGGAACCTTAGTTGTTCCCAAATTAACCAGTTGTGTTGGTTCTATCAGAACTAAAGATCTTTCTTGAAAGTGCTCAGTGAGGATATCAAGAATCTCATCTTTTGGTGCCTCTGAGAGGTTTTCACCATTAGATACGTGTTTTATTTCTACTTTTTTAGAATCTGATACTGCCACAACGTTCTTTTCACTATCAGTTCTTTTATTCTTTTTTATTTTTCATTTTGTAACTAAGAAACTTGATATCCTCCTCTGTCATGTTCACGCTCCTTGCATTGGTGGAAGAGGGATAGGGTTTACAAGCATTTAGGTAGCAAGCCAAAGTATATTCATTAGGAAAGTTCATGATAGGTGTAGGGTCTGATTTATCCTAATCAATTAGGTCAGGGTTTATCAAGGATAATGAATTGGAGTCCAGTGAGGACAACATCATGTCAGCATCAAAACTATTAATTGACAAGACATGTTCTGTTAAGTCAACTTCTATAGCATTTAGATCATCAAGAGTTAAATCATCATTAATAGGGTCATTGTTAGTAATATGCAAACCTAACTCTAGCGACTCATTAGTTGAGTGTTCTTCTTTTTCTCTCACCAATAAAGAACTCATTTCTTGTATTATCATAATATCCTCTAGACCTAGTAAAAGACTAGATTCACCATCAATAATTCTAGGCAATGGTATCTCATCCGACTCTGGAACAACAAAATTATTAGGGGGAGTGTTAGAACTCTCTCCTCTTTGAAACATCGGTGAAAATTTATGGATCAAATCTACTTCAATGTCCATGGTAGCATCAGATAGGACATCCCATTTGTAATCATGTGAGTATATTATTTCATCATCTGATCTATTTAGAAACTCAAAAATAGTTACCCGATGTACTCTATTAGCCATTTGTAGGTCAAAGTGTGGTAAATCTAGGACATGTGAAATTGTGACTAACTGCCCCCAGTTAGGATGTAAATTTTGTTGTTGGGGTATCTCTTTAGGAACCTCTTCTAGTAATAGGACTTCTGGAAAAAAAATTGTTGTGTCCTTTTCTTCTGGAATAATAGTTTGTAATAATAATGGAACCTGAGCCTCTTTTTGAGAAAAAGTTGATACATATCTCTCTCCTTGATATTTGGGATTATTAGTACCAATGTGTAATAATCTCTCATATGATGTCCATGGTTCTAGTTCCACTATTTCATCTTCATCATCATTGTCTTCATCAAAGATTGGACCATCTCTTGAAGTAGGGTTTTCAGTTTTGTTGTTGAAACCTAGTCCTATTTTGTCTTTGGTATTTCTAAATTCCATATGTGTAGATTCAAAAAGTCCTTTTCTTTGTCTCCTAAAGGTCCCTTCCCTTTATATCCCATCTTTTTGAGATGGTCATATCCTTTACCATACTTTTAGGAGATATTTCCACATGTTTTGCCTCATTTTCTTTTGGTTCTCCTTTGTAAAGCCAAGCCAAGACTTCTTTTTCTTCTTTTTCATCCTTTTGAGAGTTAGATGCTTTAACCATGCCAGTTGCTTTGTGAATTTCTGGTTCTTTTAATGTAATAGGTGTGAAAGACGAAGAAGGTTTTCTATAAGATCTTGAAGACACTGGAATTTTTGTCAATGATGGGGTCATGTCTAGCTTGTATTCTCCCACACTAGTTTCTTCAAGCTTTAAAGTCTTTCCAAAGCTTCTCATAACCATGTCTTTAGTAGTTCCAGGTATAAAATTTTTTGAAACTTCCTTGTTATGAGGAACCATACTATCTTCTTTGACATTATTGCAAGTGTAACTGGCATCTGCAGGAATTGTTACTTCCACCCCATTATGTGGGAATTTGATACATTGGTGGTAAGTAGAGGGTATCACTTGCATTTCATGGATGCAAGGTCTCCCTAATAGTATGTTATAATCCAAGGGTAGATCTAGAACTTGACATATCACATTTATTTCAACTGGTCCAATTATGATTGGTAGAACAGTGAGGCCTTTAGAGGATCTTTCTTCTTCATCTTAAGCTTTGATAGTTATCTTACTTCTTGAGTCAATGGTTTGTTCTGAAAGTCCCAACTTCTTTATTAGATTGAGAGTACAAATGTTCAACCCTGCACCTCCATCTATCAATACATGTCTAACACGGGATTTGTGAATTAGGACATCAATATGTAGGGGTTGGTTATGCGGATGTGTCAATGACTTGTCATCTTCTTCTAAAAAAGAGAGATAGTGTGGTGATGAGATATGATTAACCATTGATTGGAATTTGTCTACATAAATATATTTCAGTACATTTGCATAATGTAGGGCTTCTTCAAGAACTTCCCTATGTACTAAGGAGATTTTGAGAAACTCAAAGATAGAAATTTGAGCAGAGGTTCGTTGCAATTGATCCACCAAGTTATAGTTTTCTGCCGGAATGGTGACTGTTTGTCTTGTTGTTGGTTTGGGAATAGTGACAATAGGTACCTTGGAAGATGTTGCTGGTTTTGATGAGGAACTAGCTCCTTTGATTGTGACTTGTGCTTGACTTCGAGTCACTAAATTTGATTGTGTAGATGTCTCTTTTTCACCTTTCATAGTGATCACATTGATTGATTCATATTTTATGTCTAACATGTTGATCACATTATTGTTATTGGAGTAGGTGTAATTTACTTCATTTCCTTTAGAATCTTTCCCTTTCTCATAATTAGGAAATGGTTTGTTGAATGTTGTATGGTCTTCATTAGTGGTGTGTCCTTCCACTTTGATCTTTCCTCCTTCAATAAGGTCTTGTATAACATGTTTAAGTTTCACACAAATAGTGGTCTTATGTCCTTGTTCTTGTGAAAGACACAATATGAGTTATCATCCAACCATTTCCGTTTGACCTCTGGTTCCCATGGTTTTGAATTAGGAATCGTAAGAACTTTGTTGTCCAAGAGTGTTTTCAAGACCGTCTCAAGAGGTTCTCCCAAAGGAGTGAATGTTTTTTGAGGTTTAGAAGTCCAAGGTCTACTCTTGTTTTTGTAATTGTTTTCTTTAGGTATTGTGTTTGTTACCTTATCTTCCTTTTTTTCTTGCATGATGTTCGTCAAGTTGAACACTGCTGGTTTAGGAGTAACATTAGGTGCATCTACCACTCCATCGTTAACAACATTCTTGTTTTTTTTCCACCATTTAGGTTTCTTATTGTAGTTGGTAGATTTATTATCACTTTGAATAATGATTTCTCCTTTCTTAACCATAACCTCTTCAATACAAATGGTGTTCTTAATCATCCTATCAAAGCTAGGTGAATCTTGCATCTGTAACGCATAGTTTAATTTAGGTATCAAGTTGTTTATGAAGATTTCCATCTTTTATGATTTGGGAATAGCTCTTGAATACCTCACAAATATTTTTCTCCACCTTTGTAAAAAGTGTATAAAGGATTCACCAGTTCTTTGTTTTTTGTTACACAAATCCATCATGGTTACATCGTGTTGTATATTGTAGGAGTAGTGTTGGAAAAAATGTTGTATCAACTCCTCAAAAGTTTTCACCTTAGGTGTGAGTTTGGAAAACCACTCCATAGCATTTCCGCCTAGACTTCTCAGAAATAGCCTCATTAGGTATGTTGGTTCGTTCATGTATTCTATGATTAGAGCATAAAATTCTCTCACCTGGTCATGTGGATTAGTCTCTCCCTTATACTTGTCATATTTAGGCCTTGCCATGTTGGGAGGAAATGGAACCATGTTAATACTCTTATCAAAAGGAAATGGACAAATGGAGTCCAAAGAGTATTTTTTTTGGGTTTAACCTTCTCTTGTTTGAGTGTTGCAAGTTCAGCTTGCATCAAGGTTAGTTGTTTGGTGAGAATAGAGAATAGAGATAGGGGTTGGTATCTCTTTTTCCTTTTGTTCTTTCTACATCATAATCTTTAGGTAGCTTCACTCTAATGGATGCTAGATGTAGAAAGTATTTCTCTTTATCTTCACCAATTATCTTTTCCAATGTTCTTTAGAATTTCCTACTTTGTTTGAGTCTAATGTACTCTTCCTTGGGTACATCTCCATCACTATCCGAGTCAAACAAAGGGTGAGTAATGTGATTTTCTTCTTCACTAATATTTTCTTGATCTCGCTGGTTTTTCTCATTGTTGTATTCTTCGAAGGCATTACGTCAATCATTTTGAGTAGCATTCATTGCTGGTGTCGGTGATTCTATGTCAAATAGAGGATTGCGAGATGTTTCTCCTTGTTGAAAATTTAGCAATCTAGGAGGTACTTTTGATTCATTAGCAAGATACTTGTTACATCTTGTGTTAACCATGAAGCTGTATCTCAACCATGTCCAAAGTTTCCCAATAGTGTCAAGTGAAGTCTCAAATCGTTCAAGTAAGTGTGTCCAAATTGTAAGGATTGCTTTTTGTTTGATGGAATTAAATGACTCCAGCGTCAAAGGGTTAGAATTCCCTGATAATGAGCTGGGAATCAAGTTGTTTTTGAGAGTGAATAGACCACACATTTTGAGACAAATTGTAAGAGCCCAAAATGACATGCAAGGTAGACATGATTTTTTTTTTGAAACAACAATAGAGAAACTAGAAAAAGCAACAGGGTCAGACTAAGGAGCCAAAAGGGTACCCAAATAAACTAATTTTCTCTGAGAGACAAGTGTGCAACTACTTACTATTTTGGATGTGACACTCTACAAGCAAGCTAGAAAAGACCAGATGCAAGCTTATGATAAACCAGATGCAAGCCTAAGTATCCAAGATGTGACCTTTCTCCCTAAAAGTGATACAAGAATGAATAGATGTGAGTTTTTACACTAAATGCAACTTTACACAACCCAGAACAAACTAAAGGTGACTCTTTGATGTTCTATCAAGTTTTTGTCTGATTTATCTTGAAGTTTGTGCAAATTTGTCTGATAGTAGGTTGTTTTTGAGGCTTTCTAGTGAGTGAAAAATATAGTATGTAGCCACAGGATTGAATTTTTTTTCTTATTTGAATGATTTATCTTTTTAATGAGCTGTCAAACACATCAAGCATTGTTTCATTGTTAGAGGTGAACAAACACATCCTTAATCCCTAGTGTCTAAGCATACGATGAAATTTTTTTCTTGTAGACTCAGGTACACACTCAAATGCTAATCAGAATATGGCTATCACCAAGCACACAATAGCTTTCATTATGATACAATATTAGCCGACTCCAAACACAAGTGAGGGCACAAAATGATGAGTATCATGGGTCAATTACTATTTTCCTTGCCCAAAGACTATCACCCTTTTGCGGATGAATCAGGTAGTTTTGAATACAATTGTTTTTTATGATGGGGAAATCCATTCAAAACTGTCTCCCATATAATTTCGCAAGGCAAAATTGAGGCGTATAGCCTATGAGTACTCAAATATGTGTAGTCTCGCAAGCAAGATTCAAGTGGCTCCGCTCTACACATACCCAAGCATGTTCAAGGAATGATGTCAAAATTCCAAGAACAAAATTGGCTCTGTCTTCTAAGGCTTTGGCCTACAAGGAAGCAATTATTTATAGTGAGTTGGAAGGGTTGTCGTAAAACCTATCCTCACTTGGGTCATTCTTGGGAGATTTTTTCCTCAACCGACAGGCCTTCTAATGTTTAAAAATCATACAAAGGATTGACGAGCTTAGGATTTCTAGATTTTTGATTCTTCAAAAGAAGAATAACATACTCTCCTAGTCCATGCCATTTTCTCCCAAAAGCACTTCAATCATTTCTTCATTCCCTCAAATGACTTCCCTTACAACTCAATCCCCCATATCGAGTTTTTGATTCCCATTCTTGGAAAGAAGAGCAAATCCTCTTGTGAGACTGAAAAGTAAGCTTAAGTTTGATTTAAAATCTTCCTAAGTTAATGAAACCACAAGTACTTGAAAGAAATTTTTTTTTGCTCTTTGACCACAATATTTAATGCTTTTCTTGTTCAATTACATATCCCAAATTTAGATAATGAGGTTCCTTTTTCCACAAAATTTAGGTGACTTGTGTTGTTCAATTACTTGTCCAAAGAGAAATTAAATAGTGAATCTTGTTCAATTAGTCCCACAAAGTTTAATGATTTTCCTTGTTCAATTACTTTTCCAGAATGAATTAAACAATGAGTTTGTTTTCCTTGTTCATTTACTCCAAATTCCTCTCAAGTTTTAAATCAACTTTTGATTTTCATATTTTCCTTGAAGGAAAAGAGCATACTCATTTGATTGATTTAACAAATGATTAGAAAATGTAATTAATTTAAAAAGATTTGAAGAACTAAGGACAAGTTAATCTATGAAAAAATTGTAAAGCTCAAGTCAACAATCCCTTTTCCACCCTTTTTGAGGAAAAAGGGTTTAAGACAACAATCTGAAAATAAATATTAGGTTGTTTAACAAACAGAGGAAAACCAGATGAAAAGATTAGTGGTTAGACAAGAAAAATCCAAGTCAAATAATGAAATGCGATCCTATTTTCCCTGAATGTGATTTCCTTTACGCAATGCGACTGCATTTCCTGAATGCGACCCTAGATTTACCAGATGTGATGATTTACCATAAGCGATGAAATAATCACTAGATACGAGCCTTGATATCTGGGATGCAATGTACTTTCCAAGATGTGATGCAATTTCCATGAAATGAGCCTTGATCACAAAATGCAACCCTGTACCTGCAAATAGAGAAGAGAAATTAGCTCAAAATGAATGATAAAGTGAGGTAAAATTTGAGATTCTGCCCCACGGTGGGCGCCAGAAATGTGTGTGTATTTTTTGGTTCTTGTAAGTTGCAACACAACACTTCAATAAGTCATTACATTAGTGCAAAACATAGAATAAGCCATTAAATCAAACACTAAAATTCACTTATTGCTTCCTATCTAAGAGGAGTGTGAAGAATGCTATAATTGTCGTCAGATTATGCATTAATTAGTGACATATTCAACTTAGAATGAAAGATTTTGAAAGAAACTAGCCTAAATGCTTAAGAAATAGTTCATTTTAGCTCTCAAATTGAAGATTATGACAATGTAATTAAGATTTACTCTAAAAATCATAAAGACTCTTAAGAATACTAGCAGCATAAGTTTACTTCTAAAATTAGGGGCCCATTGAGCTTAAAATTCATTCTATTTATAGAAGAATTAGGTTAATGAGAGGTTGAGATTGAAAGTGGAAGAGAGATTTAGATTGAATCTTTGGTGATCCATGTGAGGTGATCCAAGTGATTTTACTCCCATTGGTTAGGGAATTAACTTTCCCTTGTGTAAATGAAAATGTAATTTGAGGATTTATTTAATTCCCTTTTATTAATTAATTTAGCCATGTTTAGAATTGTTTATTTGAATTGAATTGTTTTTTTTATTTAATCCAATTGTTTTGATTTAATTGATTTAATTGGCTAAGGCAATTAATTTGATTTAGTGATTAAAATCACTTAGGAGATTAAATTTGATTTAGTGAATTATGCCAATAAATTGAAGAATTGTCTTAACATAATTAGGGGTATGAACACACTTAGGAAAAATAGGGTCTATGGTCAGAGAAGACCAAATTAGGCTGGTTACAGTTAGGAGTTTAGAAATCTCATCCAGTGGGTAGGCCCTAACAGGTCTTATTTTGTAAATCATTTAACCAGGTACATCTCTTAGATGCATCTCTTAGATGAGAGATTATTAAATCCTTTAATCATGTAGGTTGGTAAGTCTTTTTGTACTCTTGACCAAGTATAGTACTCCTAACAGGGTAAGCTATCAGAAGTAGCTAAATTTTAGCTCTAGCAAAGCAACCTTTATTCTACAGAAGTGAAGGATTGTGGGTACCATCCCCACTACAGTTTTTTCCTCTAACAAAGCATTTCTACATGACCAAAAATCATGGTTTTATGTGTCAATGTTTATTGATTTACTTTATATGCTTTTCCAATGTTTTATGTAATATACTCAACTCATTAAATGGTTAGCATTACATGGTAAATTTTTTATGAGTAATGATTCACCCCTCCCCTCTCAGTACCTATCTTTCCATAAGATTAATCTAACATAATATATATTCAAGAAATCTCTTATTAAAGTCGCATTTGAATTACCAAAAATCTTGTATAAGATCTTAGATACAAGGAAATCATATGCATTAGCTGAGGATAAGATGCTAATAGAAAATGTTTTGGTAGATATTTTTTTGGTCATATCAATTGAAGAAGTGAAACAAATTCTTAAGGATATAGACAAGGAGTTTAGGAGGAAATTAAGAATGAATCATATAATGATGGGAAAGATAAGGGAAGTGTATGATGAGAAATCAAATATCATGTGATCCTACCTTGAAATAAACTAATAAGAAGTCAATCCAAAAGATCAAGGTCCAAGCACTTCCGTACCTAAAATTGGTTTACCCACAGTTGATGTTCCTAAGGATAAGGAGATGGAACAAAAATAAGAAATAAACGATCAAGATATTCTTGAAATTGATGTGATGAAAGTTTATGAGATAAGAATACAAAAAGAGGAGGTAGTAGTAAAGGAAGACATGACAGAGAAGAAAAAGAAATAGAAGATGTAACTGACGCAACTAGAGAAAGGAAAAGAAAAATAGGTAGAGGTTTTTCAACCACTTGATCAAAGGCCACTGTTAGCAGAAGAGACAAAAGGGAAAATAAAGAGACAATGTCAAAGTAGTGAAATAATTCATGGAGAAGGATAGTTTGGAATATGTTCCATAATTCTCACAAGGTTTGGTTGACTTGTCATCCCTTTCACCACTTCAAAAGCTCAAAATTGCACAGTTTGTTGAGGCCCAAGAAAGGGAAGAAATGTTGAAAACTCACATAGAAGACAACACATTATTGGAGCAAGTGTCCATTATATTAGAGAAGCTAATGCCCAATTTTTTCAAGGATGTAGCAGATAGTCCCTCTAATAATCTCAACATCCTAATAAATGCATCAATTACTCAATTTGAGTCATTTGAAAGGTTTGCTAAGATAATGTGAGGAGAAAATTTCATGAGAAAAGGTTTAATGAGTAGAAATAAATGATAAAATATAACAAAGTTATGTTAGATACCAACATTTAGGGAATTCAAGATTATATAACTGAAGGTGGAAATATTTATAGGTCATGTCTATCAAATTCCAAGATTGTTGGAGACATTAAGAAGTAGATAAACATGTCTAAACAATAATTATAGAAAACTGCTCAATCTTTTGATCCTTTAGGTGCTTCCACATTTGAACCAGAAGGTCAAGTGATTCCTTTACTTGAAAATGTTAAGGGTTTGGAAAGGGAGAAGGATAGGAACAATGGAAGAGTGAGAGAGCTAAGAATTGTTCTCACTCCCAAACTTCATACTTTGTTTAGTGCAGTGAAGGAGGCACAAGATGCCTTAGCCACATCAACCCCATTCAACTTACAAGTGGAAGAAGCAAATGTGTTCTTATTAAACAGTCACATATCAGTTCTAAATCATCTCAAATAGGATTGGGACAAAGATCTACATCTACTAAAGATTATTTGTACAGACATTTTCAAAGTGATGTAAGTTTACAAGTTTTGCATGTAAATATGTACATAAGTTTTGTATGAAATCTCTAAGGGGGAGTGTAGGAAATTTTTGGTATGCCTTTTCCATTGATGTCAAAGGGGGAGTGTAGTAGAGTTAAAAATGTGTACAAATGTACATATAAATATCTCAGGGGGAGCAGTATTTGGATATTTTTGGAGTAAAAAAGTTTTGTGCAATATACAGTTTTGGACACTTGGTCATTTTTCACTAAGTATTTCCATCAAATCCAAAGGGGGATATGGTCAGAAAAATACATTGCATAGATATTTTCATGTTATCTTTGATGGAAAATAAACACTAATCTCACATGCGCATCTCAATAAATGATCAGACTAGAAGTCAGGATCAAAATTTGGCTAAGTATGGAAATGAAGAACACAGTGTTCAATAAGTATTCAATAATAGGTCATATTTTCCTTTCTAGGTTAAAATATTTATTCATGGACATAAGGGAGGTATTTTGGATGTATATAGATCCTAATTTTGGAATTTGAAGGTGCGGTGATAAAGGGTGTGAAAGTTAGGAGGATATGAACATCACTATTTTTGTTTACTAGTAAGAACAATCAACTTATGATAAAAAAATATTTGTGCAGGATGAGGTAAATTGTTTTTGGTGCTAAATTTTATGTTTTAGTGATAGATATGGCATGTATGGAGGATTTTGCATGATTTTTTTGGTAGGAAATGATTTTGAATTGAGGATTTGGTTGACTTGGTCAAAACATTTTACATTTCCCTATAATGTTTTTTGAGCTGACATTGGGAGATAGAATTTTTGGTTGTGGACCTATAAGATCGATAGATTAGGGTTTAGAAGTGTGTGTGAATGATCAAAGGGAAGTGTTGATACATGAGATTAGTGCACAAGGTGTGAATTGAAGGATTTCATGAAGTTTTTTGAGATCTGCTAATCTGATTATCAAAGAGCAGGAAAACATGGTAGTCAAAGGAAAAAGTGTATCATATTAGAGTATGTGCTTATGTGGAAGTGTAATTAGGCATTAGTAGATGTTATTATAGCATATCAAAAGCTTGTGATCATTATTGTGATCTAGTAAGGAAGTGAGCCTTCGTGTAAATGGTTGTATCCCTAATTGTAATTGAGAAATGAGCTCTAGGAAGTGTGCATGAATGAAAGTGCATTCCTAATCATTGTAAGAAAATATTCTATAGATTATTATCTTGTGGGTTCCATCCCTACTGTGGTTTTTCCTCTAAAAGGTTTTTTGTGATAAAAAAAAGTACATGTGTTATTGTGTGATATTTTTTGATTTTTTTTCTTGCAGTATATATTTTAGTTTATGTGATTTATTGTTGTCGATCAGATTAGAATCAGTTTTATTGGAGTTAAATTTGTAGAACATTGATTCACCCCCCCCCTTCGCAGTGTTCCTTTCTTTCAACAATTGAGTCACTATGTACCTAGGTACATAGTAGCCTAGTTGTTATGTACCTAGGTACATAGCAACCTAGCCATTATGTATCCACCAATTAGGGCTCAAATTTGCACTGAGGGTTACAAGAAATGTGCAGATGTAGTAAGATAAAGCACAACTAGTTTCAGGGTCTGAAAAGGACAAAAAGGCCACTAATAATGATATAGGGCCTAGGTGGTAAAATAAATTATGGGATTAGAGGAAATGGTGGAGCACACTTAAAAATAAGGGCAAACCTTGATTTTTCACAAGATTGAGATGAGAGAAAGGAGAAAGAGGACCTATATCTGAATTTAGGCATCCATTAGGTACCATATGAGGTTAAACTATATAAAACACACTAAGATGAGAACCAAATAGTCCTTAAAATATTCACTAATCAAGTGCTTATAATTTATGATGGTACAGTTCCCTTTAGGTGCATTATGTTTTATGCTTATCTTTCATAGATATGGATCTTGAGCTATAGAGATTTTATTTCTAGAGGGTTCATTTGAGAGATGTTTGGCATTGGTTATCTCCTTGTGAATTTTTTTTGTTATGATGATATCATTATGATTGTTTTTGGGGGATGGTTCTTTTGGCTTGTTCCTTGGATTGAGAATGGACTTGGTTTGATCTTCTTTTGAGAGGCTTGCATCCATTTTGATTACCTGATGTATCATCCTAAAAAGTTAGCACCCATAATTGTATTTCTTTAGGGACCTATTAGACCCCATTTTTGTGATTTTGAGGTCTGTATGACCTTTATGCTTGATCCTAGATATGTGTATTTATGGTTTTCCCACATCTCCTCACTTTTCCTGATATCCTAGGATTATTCTACCTAGGAAAAGTTGACTTCTTGACTTGTTCCCAAGGGGTACAAGTTGAGATCTTGAATTTTTCCCTGGAGCACAAGTAGGATCTTGATTTTTTCATAGGTTTTTGAGCCTAGATCTGGCTTTGGGCATGATTTCGGGGCCTGTTTCTAAGGTTTTATTTTATGTTTGTCTTGGATCAAATTTGAATCCTAAAAAGAGTATAAAAGGGGTCCTCTCCTCTCATTTTGGAATCCATTATCAATGCATCATTATTTCAATCAATCATATGCAAATAATATTTCATGAAAGTGCAAGCATTCAATCAATCAAGCATTCAAGTTGTGCAATTGAGGATTTGGATTCAAGATTTGAAGGCAAGCATCCAATTCAAGATCTCCAAGTTTCAATTTCTTCAAGATCCATTCAAGAAAAGGTGATCTTCTCAATTTGATGCAAGTTTCTCTCTGATGATGGCCAAGTAGAGAAACTCACAAGTCTAACAATAATATCCTTTCATCCTTCTTTCTCTCTCCTTCTCCAAGTGGTTATTAAGCATACATACATTCATGATCTAGGAGTGACAATCATATATCCATGAATTTTTTAGGACATCCTTGATTCTACATCTCATTCTAATCATATTACAAGCATCTTCATGGATTTGAGGGATCTCAATATCTAGCCATGAGGATTTTACATTCAAGGTGAATCAAACATTTACCTTCTCACTTTACATACTTCTTTCCTTTATGAAATTTCAATTTAATTTCAAGGTCCTTTCCTATATAGGGGTTTTACCAAGGAAAAATCCTTTACACAACCACTTTCCATTTTCTATGTGTAGAAATAGGTTTTAGGGCCTGTAGATCCTGATCCAGGAAGTATAGGTGTAGACACAAGAACCCAAAAATTTTCATTAGATTTGGAGCTACTGTGAACAATTCAACTTATTGACTTGTTCCTGGGTACAAATCAACTTGTCCTTGCACTTTTTGGATGAAAATTATATATCAGATAGATAAAGGTATCAAAGTTCCAGTTCTAGAGTCGCAACTGGATCTGACATTCTAGCAAAAGACAAATTTAGATTTGAAGTTCGTATTACCTCTTCTTGATTCAAGGTACATACATCCTTCCCCTTTTCTTGCATTTATTTTTGTAGATCAAATCTGTTATATCTATCTTTATCATATCATCGTCATATTTACCCTTTAAAGGAATACCAAATCCCCCTTTGGTTTATATCTTTCATTAGCACCCATATTCCTTTGGTTGTGATAATTATATTTTCACTTAAGGGTTGGGTTTCTATTCCTAATGTACACTAGATCTTGGTGAGTGATCTACATCTTAGCATTTCTCACCATTTTCTACTATACACATGATATATATGTTTGTTTGGTCTAAATAGGTTGAATTTTTTTGGGTGTTACTATGGATTCTTGTTCATGGTTCTATGGAGGAGATCGCAGTTGACACAGTTTTCACTTAAGGGTATATGTAGAAAGACATGGTACATGTTTTGATTTGCAGTGTTTCTCTATTTGGTCTTGGTTATCTTCTTGGATGTTAGATTTCACATTACAATGGATTTGGGATTGGATGGATCTTTGTGATCACTAGTTTGTGAACTCATTTATGTCATGTGAGAGATGAGATGGTGGTTCCTTTATCTCCTTTTTGGTTGTGGATAATATGGGAGATCATTGGAGACTTGTTGTGAGATTTATTCTTGTGGGTTGTTGGTTCACAATTTTTTTTTCATTATATGATTTCTTCCATCATTTTTTTTTCATTATATGATTTCTTCCATGATTTTTATAAAATTTTCTTGTCCTCCATCACTCCATCACCCGTCAATGTGTGTGCCAATGCTATTGTTGTCCACATTCACATCCACTCAGAAAATGGCCTTTGTATGATCCGTCCAATATCCAACACCTATTTTCCAACATTTTATCCATAGTGTCTAATCCTTTACTTAAATCCTTATCCTATCCAATCCAATCATCCCTTTCTTCACCCATATCATTACCCTACCAATGTCTTTGAGCATACCATCAATATCCATGGTTTTTTATTTCATATCTTTCAAGGGAACCATCCAAAGAGAAAGATACTGGAGCTATTCCTCCAAATTCTTATCATGCATCCACTATCTTCGAAAAAGAAGTTTAAAAATTCACAATTTTTTTTTTAAAAAGAGAAAAAGGAAAAACAAAATTGTCTCCTTGATGAAAACCTAGAAAACAGGCATCTTAATAGTAAAGAAAAATAATTCTTCCACTAGTGAAAACCTTGAAAATAGGTTTCATGTGTATTCTATGATATTCTTGCATTCCATACTTGGGGGAAAGTTTCATCCATGTTATCATCTCATATCATACCTCTATCATTTCTTCCATTATATTTTGTCCCTTATATCCATTATCCTATCTGCATATGTACTCCATTTTCCATATTTGATCTTGACAAGGCTAAAGTTCTTCATAATCATAATGCATCCTATCTCCTCACCTTGTCCATACCCCTTATGTCCTTATCGCTTACCTTATTAACCCTTCAGTCCACATACCTTATCCATTTCTAGTCTTTTTTGTACTATTCATATCCTATCATTATTCTATCCAAATTTTTCCCTTGATCTTCATATAAAATAAGGATTTGAAATGAAAAATACATTTTCAAAAAAACCTCTTGATATGCACATTCATGTGCATCACACACCATTTATTTTTCCATGCCATTGACTTATATTTTTGTGTCCAGCCCCTTAGCTTGGAAAAACATGTTATCACATCACCTAGATAGTCCTTAGCAATGAAAATAGCTCCAATGTCATAATAAGAAACCTCTATCCTTCATCTATCTACCAGTCCATTCTTCCATTCATAATTTCCCTACCTTGCTAGACACTAGGGAAAATTCAATATATGTTTCCTAATCATTAATGAAGTCTTGAAAAAATCTCAATAATCATAAAAAGTCCTGAAAAAAACACTAAAAATTACAAAATTACTGAAAATTTTCTAAAACTCAAATAATATTCTGAAAAAATCAAAAACATTATAAAATGTCTTGAAGAAAGAACAAAACAATAAAATATCCTACAAAAACCTTTAAAAAATGAAAAATAATAAAAAAATCCTAAAACAACAATCTTTTAATGTCATCAATAAATTGTCCCTTACAAAAAGACAAACATCTGAGTAAACACAAATTTGAAGATGTGTAAAATAGTAGGCTTCATGAATCATGAATCAATAGAAAAAATATCTAATCAAGTAAGAAATTAGTCAAATCAAACTTTTCTTATCAATTTAAAAACATCAATATAGTCTTTACAACCTATCATTTATCTTATACAAGGTGTAGTGCACTCAAAACCAAACTATATTTATCTTAGATGGGGTACTTCATTCCTGAAACTAGACATCATCATCAAACAAACTATCAAATTTGATAACAAGATTAGAATGGTTGTTGATTTTCTTAATTTGATAAGTCTTATCTTTTATTGATTTATCTCTAGTCTTGTTCCTATGGTACCTAATAATATCTACAAGTGATGAGAGTGGCTTTGATGCTTCATGGTCTTTTTTTTTGTCTTTTTTGTGGGGTATTTTCATTAAGTTCTAGGGAAAGTATGTCATTAATGCTTCAGGATTGATGGAAACATTCCTTGTCTACAATTTATCTATTTTTTGCAAAGGGATCACATTATCAACCTGGCTTTCTATGGCATGGTGTGATGCATGCATTTACTATATTAAATAAATTTCTTTAATGATAAAGTGCATTTATGAAATAAAGGTTTCATCACTACTAACTATTCTTCATTTATTACTAATTTCTTCTTCCATCTAACTCTTCTTATGTCAGTCCTCATGATCATTTTCAAAAAGTTATCCTCATTTCAAAAAAAATTGCCCAATTTTTAGAGGAGGCATTCTAACTCCATTCTCTCAATCTTCTAGGGAAACTTTTAATATAATTTTCTTCATTTTTCTTTGAAACAACAGTCAAAATCGAATTGTTTCAAAGAGGGGAAAAATGTAGAAACTTAAAAATGGTTAATGCCTATGGCTAGATTTTTTTTTTGGATTTTCATTCAAAATAAGGTTCTTACTATGTATAATCTTATTAAAAGGGGTTTTTCCTTCCAAACAGATGTTGTTTGTGTTGTTCAAATGAAGAGAATGTCAGTCACATATTTTTGCATTGCCCTTTTTCACAACAGGTCTGGTCGCTTCTTCTGCAAAAAATGGAATATTAGCTAGATTTTTCCCTACTCTCTCTAAGACTTCTTCTAGTAGTGGATATGTCCAAGATCTAATGAGAAATTTTGTTTTTCTTGGCAATTGGTTGCCCCTCATTTTGCATACAATTTTTGGAAGGAGAGAAATAATACAATATTTAGAGAGAATCAGTCCCATCCCTGGGCTATGACTGATAAAATCATAAGGGGATTCATAAAAATCTAGCAACTAAATTCATCCAGAAGGGGATTGAAATCAGTATGTGTTAGAGTGCTAGAATGTAAATGATATTATATCAAAAAATAAAGAGCAGGAAAATTGTGTCTGGACCTCTCCTCCTGATGGCTGGGTTAAAATTAATTTTTATGGTGCAACTAAAGGAAATCCAGGCCCTACGGGGTGTGGAGGAGCCATCAGAGACTGCAAAGGAAATTTAATTGTTGTTATCCCGATCCCCTTAGGATCTCAGACTAACCATGTGGCTAAATCCCTTGGGGCTCTATATTCTTTAACCCTAGCTAAAAATTTAGAGTGCAAAAACATTTGGGTTGAAGGTGATTCTATATTGAACATTATTAAATGCCTTAGAGATGAGTTTTCCCCCTCGTGGACCATAGAGAATTTGATTGAGAAAGCCAACACTATTATTAATTCTTTTATTAAAGTCGACATACACTAGTACATTTGACCCTAAATTTTGACCTAAATTTCCCACCATGCATTACATTTGTTTTGCTTGGTCAGAAAATGGAAGGAAAACTTTGATTTTTTTTAAAAATCCATTCCCGTGCTGGTCAGAATTACGACAAGCAGGACATTTTGTCATAATTGTGACAAACACGATCAATATAACTAAAAAAAAAGGTTTCATTTCAATTCATTGTGATTATGCAGCGAAGAAGAGTTGAAGGAGGGAACAAATAGAAGGAACAGAGTACATATACGTTGAAGTGATTGAACCAACACCATCTGTGCATGATCAAACAGAAGGTAGATTTGTTTCAGACTTACACAAAATTAGGTTGGTATCGATGAACAGTTTATAGACTTACATGTGTTCTCATTCTATTTGTATTGTGTTTATCCGACATTAAACTATTTGTCAATTTGCAACAATATGTGTTACGAAGTGCTGTTAGTTTCAATTCAAGTAACCCAATTAGGGTTTCTTTGTTTCATATGAGATGAATAAATTGAATATGGATTTTGTGTGACAAACCTAGCAAATGAATCATGAAAAACATAGCATCTGCAAAGACGTTGATTTGGATTTTGACTCAAACATTTCACTGCATTACCCATTGACTATTTGTTCTGATTAAGTAAAAGCAGGTTTTACAAGGACCCGAAACCTTTACAAAAAAACAAAGAGTTCAGTAGGTTTTATAAGGACCTGCAACCTAGAGTTTAAAGAAAGATAAATAGTACAAAACATAAACAAGTGTACCTAAGCACCATAAACAGAAGGAACAGAAAAACAACGAACCGAACAAAAAAAGTCCCAAAGAAACAACAAAAGATAGCAGGGATAGCAAAAAACCCAACCAGGATAGCAACTACATATCCTTTACCAGCTCCTCAGCTTCGAGGACCATTATTTGCATGTTGTTGACCGAAGTTTTAAGCTCCTCTGTTTCTTTGTCCTCCTTAGGAATCTTTTTCTTGGCACTAGCTATGGTGCGCGATCCCGGTCCCGTATTCTCCACTATACTGTTGTCTTTATCCTTGTTGATCCTTTCCAATTTGTCCATAAGAATCTGCGCATGACCACAGTAGGCTTTTAGGCTTATTAGACATTGTTCCCCTATTTTTTTAACTGATGCCTCCAGTCTTTTAACTTTTTTATTCAGACTCTTAATTTCTTCCTCCTTGTTATCCTTATCCATCCTATCTTTAACATGTTTGATTTGTTTCTCCATGGTTTCCACCTTATTAGCATACTCAGCCTGAGCTTCCGAGTTGCCAACAACTTCTTTCATTTCCTTCAGACACTCTACCACAAGTTTTTCCCCAATCCCAATTCTGTTGAGAATTTTCATATCCTCCTGTATTTTCTCAACTTGGTTTTTCAAAATAACCTGCTCATTAAAAATATTATTAGTCAACCCAGAAAAACCCTCGATTATACCTTTGTTGTCTTTCTTATTATAATCCCCTTTTTCCAGATTATCAGGATATTCCTTGAACCCAGAATCAACAGCTTTATTCTGGTCCAAATCATCTTCCCCCTTCTGAGTATCAATCTTTAGCTCCCTAGTTTTGATCAAAGTATCCTCTTTTTCATTATCTCTGTTATCTCTTTCCTTAGTCTTCCTCTTTTCAGGGGTAATGTCTTCCTCATCAGAGGTAAGAACAATTCTTTTCCTGCTGGTGTTATTGTTTCTGCGCATATCCTTCCCCTCAACTCTTTTCCTTTTTTTACCCTCCTTTTTAGTAATTTCGTTGTTTGTCTCAGTATCTGAATCCCCAATCTGGGTATTCTTCTGTTTCTTCTTTTTACTAGCAACCCCAATTTCAATCTTAGTCTCCGAGTCTGCAGTCTGGGTTTTCTTCTGAGTTTTCATTTTGCCTTTTTGTTTTCTGCTATTTACCTCCCATTCCTCATCACTATCCTCAGTTTCTGACCCTTCAGGGCTAGATTTCTTCTTCTTTTTTGGAATACCCCTTTTCTTATTTTTAGGACTAAAGAAGCCTCTTACCTCTCCTTCACTTTCAGTATTTTCTTCAAACATACTGTACTCCTCATCCCCTTCTGTTTCTTCCGCATCTTTTAATATCTTCTTCTCCACTGACCTTACCAATTTTTTAGCTTTCAACACCTCATAAACAAGCAGCATAAGTCCTTGGTGAGATGCATGTTCCCCCTTGGGGTCTTTCTGATAACTAGTGATAGTAGCTTCTAACGAACTGAGCAAGTAGTAAGGTAAGCTAATTTTAACCTTATGTCTAAAATGGTTTAACAGCATAAAATGGTGCCTAGTCGCTCTAGTAAACCTACCATCCAGCGTGATATAGCTATTGATGATATACAGAACATACCTCCATCGTCTGGAAATGCGCTTGGGGTTATGGTAGGAGGTGTCAATCTTCACCAATCTGTTCCTTTCTTTTTCGTTAATCAAAAATGTATCCCAGGCTTTGTCAGAAATCAACCTGTCACGGTAAAACTCAATACCCTCCGTCCCCATTCCTGTGGCTTTAGCAACGACATCCTCTGTTACTTCCATGTACTCATCATCAACTAGAATCTTGCCCTCCTTCCAAGTTTTCTCGAAAATCCTAGTAATATTAGGATTTCCACCATGAAGCTGCTCCAAATAAACAGCAAGGCCTCCCTCTTTCACAATCTTCCACACATCCTCATTTTTTTTCCACTTACTATAGCTAACTGGTTCAATTCTCTTCTTATTACCTCCCATCTTTTCTCTGTAATTTCTGTAATTTTTGTTCTTGACGCTACAAATAATGCCAGAATGAGCTTTTCGATAACCAAAAAAGACCCATAAAGCGTGCCATCTCCAACTTAAAATCATTGCCTTATACTGCTTCCTTTGATGGTCATTATGACACATCACCTGAGTATAATTGGTATTAAAATAAATTTCCATTGATGATGACTTTCTGACGACTCCTCCGGCGCTCATCCTCGAGCATTAATTTAACTTCAATTGGCATATTGTTTCCATCATTCCACTGATCCACCTCATCACTTTTGCAAGCGTGATTTGCCGCCCAGTCAGCAACTCCATTGGCTTCGCGATAATTATGAGTTATTATGCAACACTCAAAAGAGTTAATTATCTCCCTGGCTTTTTGAATTGTATTGTATATTGTCCACGACATGGGAAACTCATTATTTAAACATTTTATAATGTTAAGAGAATCC
>MU225967.1:831187-876593 GCA_018584345.1 Thuja plicata | reverse complement strand
TTTTATATTATACCTTAAAATAACACTTTGACATATCTCTCTTTGTATCTCAAATGACCACAATAACCAAACATTATACCTACATGTGTTTTAGGATGTTTGTTAATATCTTTCCCAACCACCTGCAAGTACTTCAAGATATTCATTTAGATCTTTCACAACCAACTCTAGTCAAATATGCCCACACTAGAATGATCTAACTATGTCCACATTAGAATGATCCTATGATGGTGGACCACCTAGAGATGTGAACACATACATGCAATAGTACTGCACACAAACATGCTATTTCTTATGTAATTGGGCTAAGAGGGCTAAGGTCTTAGAATTGATGGCTAAGGTGAGATCATGTGTTATCATGATTGATTATGATTGTGATGATTTTATTATACAGATATTTCATCATTTCCTTGTTACAAACTCATCATTTCCTTGTTACAAACCTCTAAGAGAAATCTCTGTAATATAATATAGAGAAATCATTTACAAACCCATCAATAATATATATATATATATATATATATATATATATATATATATATTTTTAAACAAAAATTAGTATTGGTCACTTTTTTGACATTCTAATATCAGTAGTTTAGATGAGAATGCTATGTGTTCGACGTCAATGGCGACGAACGTTGGTCGAGAAAATGAGACACTGTTTATGATGTTTTGACGTGACTGCTATGTGTTCAACATTGATTCTAGCCAAATGTGGTCGACAAAGCGACACACTGTGTTTGATGTTTTGATGAGACTTCTATATGTTCGATGTTAATTGTGACCAAAGGTGGTCAAAATTTCAGCGAGCGTTGGCCGCTTAGATAAAAGGTTTGATCTACAATTCTTCCACCTTCAGGAAATTTTTCGGTGAAGATTCGGTCAATAATTAAACCACTAAGTAGGTCGATATGTTGACAATGGGTTTTCCTATCGAATAAGTGATGAAAAAAGTTTGACAACAGTTATAGTCATCTGTGCAACCAATGGGTGTCAAACATTCAACTATTCCTCGTCGAAAAATAGGGTAAAATTTACTAGTGATATCACATGCTTATCGATATTGTAACAACATGGAAGACAACTTGGGTAACCACGGTGTTAAATCAAATAATATCATTATTTGGGATGATTGTAATGATCATAATGATGAAACAAAGGCTCAAATTAATTATGATAAGATCATTAGTAAAGAAGGAAAGTTACCTATTAATGATGGTTAGCTGATCGAGGACTATGGACTATGCAGGTGTTTATTGGAAAGGATGGAGTGACAATAGTAGAAGTAATTATATTCCCTTACCACACACTTTATGGGTTTTTTTTTGTGTCTTTGTTCATTCTACTGAAGGCTGCTATTTGGGTATTTTTTCTCTGAGATTTGGAAGTGCAATGCTGATTTGAATTTGATAAGAATGGGAGGAGATTTGAAAAGGGAAGAACTTGATAACTACATGAAGGTGAAGAAGAGGACTATGGTGTGGAATAAGTTGAGAAAATGGAGTATAAATACCTATCTAGAGAAGCTCCATGGGTATGATAAGGAAATTATGTAGAAGTTCATTGAGGGATGGCGGAATGATCCTGTTACTATTGATGGGAAGAAGGTGGACCTCATGGTTGAGCTTGTTGCTAAGGTCACTGGCATACCCAACAAGGGTCTACACTTTTACATAAATTGGAAGGTTTCAGATATGGCGGCCAATAAATTTTTGAAATTAGAAAAAGAGAAAGGTAAATTTGTTGATGCTAAAGTGAATGGTTTCCTTGATGTAAATAAAATTAAGGAGGTCTGGTGCAAAGTTTTGATTTTTATTATGGAATATGTGACCATAGATAAGATATTTACTAGGGCTCAATTGCACCATTTTTTTTGCTTCTAAACCACTTCAGATACATAGATCTGGTTAATATTTTGTTCTAGATTTGCGTATCTCTCTATCTAAGAGTTTAGCTGAGAATAGGAAGAAGGAAAAGAATATTGTGTTGCATGAGGCCTCATATTATTTATTTTTTAGCATATAATGGATAATGTTCCTGGTCCCCTGAACATAAACCCTGCTATGGGTAAAGGAAAAAGGAAACCTGAGTGTTACATTGAGGGGACTTCAAAGAAAAGTTGGTTGACATCTTGCAAGGACTATATGTCCAAAGGAAAAAGCAAGGAAGAAGTTTTTGATATGGAAGACTTGTTTAATGAGGAAAATTTAGATTCCATGGCCAAGGGTATAAGCTCCATTTTTGATGGGAATAAAGAAGAGACTGATGATTCTGGAGAGGAGAATGAAGCCCAAGAGGAGTTTGAAGCTCAGAGTCTGAATACTGATAAAAGTGATGATCATACTTTGATGAAGGATGACAATGTTCTTTTGGATCCTGCGAATGAGGTTCTCCCTACTCCTGGAGGTAGTTATGGCGATAGCTTGGCCCCTAGTTCTAATAATCTAGAAGATTTAGTTGAAAAAGTTGTGCAAATAGAAGCTAAATATATTTTTGTTGTTTTTGGGGTTGAGAAGACTAATGAGGTTCCTACCTTTGATGATTTTATGGGGGGTACTAGGCATGATTCCCTATTTATCCTGCAAACTTGGAGGATGTAGAGGATGATATGGAAGAGGTTAGTGGCCACCGGGTTAGGGAGTCCTTTATAAAATTGTTGTTTCATGATTTTAGTGATAGAGAGGAAGTTACTCTGGGTGCCTTGCAAATTGCTAAAGTTGAGGCCCTTTACTCCTTCAGATTTATTAAATGGTGCTTTTAGGAAATTAAGATGCTCAATCTCAAATATCAGAAGCTGGAAGCTATGCATAATGTTATGCAGGAGAAAGTGGATGGGTGGAGTGGTAATTCTAGTCTTACTCAGCCTTATGAGAAAGGGAATGTGTTGGATGCCCTTTCTGGTAGGTTGGATAAGTTGTAAAAAACCATTTATGAGATCCTCTAGCATAGATGTGAAAGCATGAATGCCTCAAGCACTAATATTAGAGCTCTGGTTAAGGTTCTATTGACTAGCATGGGAGAAGGAGAAGATCAATGGGGATGAGGTTCAGGATGTGAGTGGTGGTCTAGGTACAAGGACTAGGACAAGTGTCAAGAAAAAGTCTCCTACTACAATAAAATGTGTCAAGGATATCAAATCCATCATTGGAAGAATGGAGGAAATCGAGGAAAGAAGGATGAGACCCTTAAGGGTCAATTGTGTTCTCTTGTTGCTAGGGTCTGAGATGGTTTTCCCTCTGGGAAAAATCATTTTTTCTGCTTTTTTGTGTCCTTTAGGATGTTAGTGTTGCTACCTCTTTGTAGGCCTATTTTTTGGTTGTATTTCATCTTTTTCTTGAGGTTCTCAATGCTTAATCTTCTGATGTAATGGTCTGTAAAGGGTTTCGGGTCCCTTCAAAACCTATTTTTGCTAATTAATCAAAACATGTCTTCTATGTCGTGTGTTTGGTCTTCATCACTTGTTGACATAATGTTATTTTTTCATTAATTAAATAATGTTGGTACTTAATTAATTATTGATTATCTCATCTGATCTCATTATTTTTTCATCAATTTTTCATTGATCACTCTCTTCACCTAGTTTGATTAAATAATTTCATAAAAATTTTGATCCCTGTCCCCTTGTCATTAATTTATCTTTGTATCAAATAATTATTTAAATATTTCACCCCTTATCCTAATGTCCTTTTTATGATAAATAAATATTTTTTTATTAATTTATCCCCTTTTTAATCTCCTCTCACAATTAAATAAATAAATTTATTTAATTGTCTAATTTCATAACATCTCAGTGAATTAATAATTTTAATTATTAATTAACTCAACTTCTAACTCCATGACACTAATTTTCGTGCCTAATTTCTCTCCACTTCTAACTTTATGACACTAATTTCCCTTCCACTTTTCTCTCCACTTCTAATTCCTGTTAGATTGGGTGGTTGTCATTGCACCAAAAGCTTGAGTTGTCAATGGCCGATACAACCACTAGAATTATAGAAATCTATAGGAGGATGTTAAACCCTTGTCACCAACTATTGCATGGACTGATTGAGACCAAGGGCACACACCTTGTAACAATCCCACCCTTAGGAAATGCATGGGGTTGGAACCTAAGACCTAGGCTCTGCTACCAATTCTTAGATTGGGTGGTTGTCATTGCACCAAAATCTCAAATTGTCAATGGCCAATACAACCACTAGACTTATAAAATCCATAGGAGGTTGTTAAACCCTTGCCACCAACTGCTGCATGGACTGACTGAGACCAAGGGTGCACACCTTGCAATAAATCTCACTTACTAATTTCCTTTTCTACTTAATGCTTTCCTCCTTCCATTTTCTCCTCCACTTAACTTATTCATCACTCCTCATTTCCCCCACTTGCAAATGACATTTTTTTTTGAAAATAAATATTTCTAATATTTATTTTCACTTAACTCTACCACATTTCTATTTTTTCCTCAACTTAAAAATGCAATTTCCGGTTTATCATCACTTAATTTGTCCTCTCATTTAATCTCATATCTTGATTGTCTTGAGTTCCAAATTAATATTGGCCATCCAATCTATACCAATTTTACTATAATTTGGACTCTCATTTCTCATTCTTGCATCCACGTACTTTCAAGTATTCTCACCCTTATTCTATTGATTTGTCCATACTTTCTTTCATCTTATTGGTGCACTTATACACTTGAGAGAAACATATCATATTAGAGAAGAAATAAGAAGTGTTGAGGCTTCATCAAGGGAGTATTGTTGGTTTGATTTGATTTATCAAGTTATTTACTTGTTTTGATGGTCTTATTGGTAGGATTGGGATATTTTACATGATTTTATGACTTTCATAGCTGGATTTGATAAAACAAATTTACTAACACCATTTTCCTCATCTACACAACTTACTCCAACTTTAGTCAATTTTTGGAAATGAGATAAGTAACTGAGAGGGGAGGGGTGAATCAGTTACTCCAAAATAAATCCTTGTCCCTTAGATGTCTTAAATACTTTAACACTATTACTCGGGTGTCAAAGAAATCTTTAATGCAATTATACTTTAGTGATTAAGTGCAGAAACATAAAACATAAAACAAGTAACAAGTACACATATGACACCAAGATTTAACGTGGAAACCCAATATGGAAAAACCCACCAATGTAACTAGTTACTATTTTTCACTCTTCTGAAGTGAGCCCTGTTAGGAGCCAACCCTGTTAAAGGTTACAATAACACACTATTAGGTGTGACCTTGTTAAAGGATTTAATCACCCTGTGAGGAGTGGCCTTGTTAGAGGTCTTCAACACTTCAATCTGGAAATACTACCTTGTGAGAGGATTTACAAAAGACTATTAAGTCTACTCTGTTAAGAGATTTTGATCACTGCTACAATTGTTAGAAAGTAACAATGGATTGACTTGTATGCGTAAGCAACTATCTTTTTTGATTTAGATCTCTGCTTGATTGTAACTGGATCCTTGTTGATCAGATATTCTATTGCAGCTCTGATTTTTCTATGCTTAATTAGAATCCCATCTAATTTTACCTTTACTCTTCATGTCACAGAATTCCACACTTCTTCCTTTTACTTTCACTTACATACTTTGATAACAACACCACAACACATTCAATCCAAACTTGACCTTTCATAAATACATGGTAAGCCTTGTCAAGTCGGCTTGAATAAACTCTAAATGATAAATCATAATATAGTCAGCCTCATATAACCATTTAGTTACATAATATAAATCATTGTTAGTCGGTTACAACTGAATGGCCGACCAAGATTGAAATGCCCGAGTGAACTCGGTCAACATTGAACTTCTTCAATGCCCAACCTCAACTCATTATGTTTACCAACTGTGCTCGGTCTGAATGTAGACATTAGTGTAAAACCACTACATAAGTGTATATACATGTGTAACATCAATGACAATACACAATTGAATAATTATCTTCAACAATCTCCCTCTTTGGCATTAATGGCAACACATCATGTCATAATACAAAGAATTGTGGAGCAAAAAAAAATTCCTTTAATGTCTTTAGCTTCATTCTGATTCTCCCTCTGACAATGTCCTTGGCTTCATTCTAATTCTTATGTATTATAGAAAACTCTCCCTCTTTGACAATAGATGCCAAAGACTCCAATTCCATAAATACTATTTCTCTTTGAATTTGTAATGTACATGAATGTATTGATTCATCTACAATGGGCTCTGATATATCTGCATCAACTGGAATATTTTTACTATTTCTCAGGCTGATACATCACTAAACTGTATTTTAGTGATCTTTAGGTAGGGGAAGTACCCCTAGCTTTTCTCTAAGATAGAAGAATGCATCCTTAGGTAAGGATTTGGTGAATATGTCTGAAACTTGTTCTTTGGTGTCTAATTCCCTCAAGAAATGATATTTTATTGCAATATGATTGGTTTTGGTGTGCATCATAGGATTCTTTGAGATGTTAATGGCACTCATGTTGTCATAGTAGATAATAACTGGTTCTTTTATCTCTTCCCTCATTCCTGACAACAACTGCTTGATCCATATGATGTTAGAACAATTCACTGTTGTAGCAACATATTATGCCTTTGTTGTGGACTGAGAGATACAATTTTGTTTCTTGCTAGTCCAAGACACTAACCTTTTTCCAAGAAAGAAAGATCCACCACTGGTGCTCTTCCTATCAATGACACTTCTAGCCCAATCAACATCAGTGAATGCTTTTAAATCAAAGTTTCCACCTTTCTTATACCATAAACCATAGTCTTCAGCTCCTTTCAGATATCTCATAATTATTTTGATTGCCATTAGGTGATTATCTCTGGGATTAGCTAAAAATATTGCAACAATACCAACTGCCAATGCTATATCAGGTTTGGTGTGCACAACATATTGCAATTTTCCAATCATGGATCTGTAATTGGTCTGATCTACCTCTTTTGAATCATCATCCTTAGATAGTTTCTATCTAGTACACATGGGTGTTCCAACAGGTTTGGAATCTTCCATTCCAAATTTCTTGAGTATCTCCTTGATATATTTTGATTGAGTAATGTAGATACCATCCTTCATTTGATGTACTTGTAAACCAACAAAAAATTTGATCTCACCAAACATAGACATTTGAAATTATTTTCTCATAGCTACAGAGCATGCTTTGCATAGGTCATCATAACCAGTGAATAATATGTCATCAACAAATATCTCTGCTAACAGTATATTTTTTTGTGGTCCTTCTTTGATGTACAGGTGATGCAGGAGCATCCTGGGTGTAAGGGCAATCTTGCATCACCCAAAAATATTTCTGTTTGCTTTTCAATAAGGGCTATCTTGTGCAGGGCTACTATTTATGGAAACTTTCTATTTTTAGCAATTTGGTCATACAATCTCAGAATGTTCTGATTTCACATGTGGAGGTTCATCTCAGTCTTATCATCCTCCCAGTAAAGTTTCATGGCTAGATCAGGTCTAGTTTTGAAGATATTAAAGATTTTTGGTATTGGCAGCAGGGTACAGAAACTTTGAACTCAGTTTTGAAGGCTTTAGAGGCCCCGTATGAGGTCAAAAATTTGGGTGATAGGCACTTGCATTGGTTAGACCTGTAGAGCGCTTCGTGGTCTTTCCAAATTGGGGTCATAATAGTCAATTGGGTCAAATGGCGATGACTTATGGTCTTCGGAAGTTGGGTCACCTGAAATGGCGAAAAATAATTTTTCTTCAAAATTTTTGTTCGGGTTTCAAAAGTTATTTTGGGCCGACTATGATGTAATAAATTGTAAAATAAAATAATTCTAAGTTTGGTCGGCCCTATGGGCTAAATTTTTGGAACCTTCTCAGGCGGTGGAAATTGCCTATATAAAGAAGGCCTGTAGTGTTGTCTAGGGAAGTTCTAGGTAGATCTGGGTAATAATTTGAGGCTTTGTCCTACAGAATATTGTAAGGGGAATGCCCATGTGGCTTTGCATATTGTAATTCTGAAAGTTTGTAATTCCACATTTGTGGAGATAATAAGAAGCCCATTTTCTGTTCTTGCAAATTTTTGTTTCTTCTCTATTTTTGTTATGTGTTTGTGGTATTAAGGGGAGCACCCTTCAGCAACAGGCTACTGTTATCATTGGTTCTATAAAATCCAATGCTTATTACATAGATATGTAGTCTTTCATACCAAGTTTTGGACACTTGCTTTAGTCCATACATTGCTTTGTGTAGCTTGCAAACCATATTTCTTCTGCTGGGATCAATAAAGCCTTCTGGTTGTTCAATGTAGACTTCCTCTTCTAGGATTCCATTCAAAAATGTAGACTTCACATCCATCTGATATAATTTGTATCCTTTATGTGCAACACATGCCAGAAGAGTTCTGACTCCTTCAAATCTTGCAACAGGAGCAAAAGTTTCTCCATAGTAAATACCCTCTTCTTGAGCATATCCTTTACAAACTAGTCTGGCCTTGTTTCTAGAAACTTTCCCCTTTTCATCCATCTTGTTTCTGAAAACCCACTTGGTTCCAATCACATTCTTTTCCTTTGGCCTAGGTACAAGAGTCCAAGTTTTGTTCTTCTCAATTTGCTTAATTTCTTCATTCATTGCCTCTATCCAACTTTCATCATTCAATGCATCTTTAACAGTTCTAGGTTCAAATTCACTTAGTAAGCATGTACCTTTTAGTTTCTTTCTTGTCATTACACCTTTTGTCTGATCTCCAATTATTTTATTAGGTGCATGATGCCTTTTCATGTAACTGGGAAGTACTAAAACCTTCATTCTAGATTCTAGACTTGAACCACTAGGTCTGTCATTCTCAAACATTCTTTCTTGTTCATCTGTCTGATACTTGGGTCCCTCTAACTGTGACTCGGGTCCATCTGTCTGAGACTCATTCCTTCAGTTTGTGACTCGGGTCCCTCTATCTGTGACTCGGGTCCTTCTACTAGCACTTCATGCTGCTCATTTTACAACTTAGGTAGTACAGTTTGTGTCAGTGTATGTTGTCCCATCACCATTGCTTGAGTCATAGGTATAGTATCAGGCTCATGATATACAAAGTTTATGTAGTCTTCAGAATCTTTACTGCTCTTCTCTTCACATTTTTTTGCAAACTCATCAATCTTGACATGTACATTCTCTATGAATTTATGAGTAGTAAGATTTATACATATGTATTCTTTTCTTTTAAATGAGTAACCTAGGAATATTCCTTCATCACTTTTTGCTTCTAGTTTCCCATTTCTTGCTTCCTTCAAGATGTAGCATATACTTCCAAATACTTTGAAATAATGAACATTAGGTTTATAGCCATACCATAATTCAAAAAGTATATGATTACTACCTTTCTTCACTTGAAATTTGTTCAAGGTGAACACGGTAGTACTGATGGCCTCCTTCCAGTATTTGGCAGCAACATTCTTTTCAATCATTAAGGTTCTAGCACAATCCATAATGGATATGTTTCTCCTTTCTACTATTCCATTTTTCTATGGTGTACCAGGGGCAGATACATGTCTTTTGATTCCTCTTTCATTGCATAATTCATTGAACTCATTAGAGATGAATTCTCCTCCTCTGTCACATCTTAGGCATTTTAGTTTCTTTCCTATTTCTTTTTCAACTCTTGCAAGATACCACTTGAATTTCTGAAAAGCTTCTGATTTCTCTCTGAGAAACATGACAGTCATCATTCTGGAATGATCATCAACAAAAAAAATAAAATATTTTTCTCCAGTATAGCTTGTTGTTCTAATTGGTCCACATAGATCAGTATGTACCAATTCCAAGACTTCATCAGTATTGTAATTCTTTCTCTTGAAGCTAGTCTTGCTCATCTTTCCAATTTGACATTGTTTGCATATTGCTAACTTGGGTTTCTTCAAGATAGGAATACCTCTGACTCTTTTGTTCTTGCTTATGTTTACCAGATTGTCAAAGTTCACATGACACAAAATTTTATGCCATAACCAGCTTTCTTCTACTTGTGCAATAAAGCATGAACCTTCAGTGACATCAAGATAGAATAAATTACCTTTTATTTTCCTGCCAGTTCCAACTAAGTTTCCTTTACCATCTAGGATCTTGGCCTTACCATTCATAAACTCTACCTTGAAGCCAATGTTTTTTAGATGTGCTACACTGAATAGATTTCTCCTTAATCCTTCAACCCAATAAGTATTATCACATTTTATTCCTTCTATCAAAACAATGCAACCTTTTCCTCTTACTGGGCAAGGTTCACCATTCCCAAAACTGACACTTCCACCATCATAGTGTTCAAGATGTCCAAACTTTGTCTTATCACCAGTCATGTGATGAGAACAAGCACAATCAATTATCCAAGTATAATTTTTATTGATGTGTGATAAAAGTGCAGTTTTTTCATCTTCCTCATCTGACTCATCCTTTATGGAAATATACACCATTTATTCTTCTTCATCACTGTCAGAATCTTTTGCAATATAACAAGAATTCTTGCCTTTATCCTTATAGATTTTGTGGTTATTGAAATCTTTCTTACCTTTGAATTTGTTGGACTTCCTTTCATCCTTGTCTTCCTTGTTTGGACACTTTGCAGCAATGTGACCAACCTCATTGCATGAAAAACAAATCAATGGTATCTTTCCTCTATATTTTTTCCTTTAGAGTGTCTATCCTTCTTACCAAGGTTCAATTTATCTTTGAATGCAGACTCAAGATTGCTAGAGCCAGGCGAATAGTTGTCAAAATTGTCCAGCTCAAAGGTTGTAAGTCTTCCCACTAATGTATTCAAAGTAATGTCTTTGTTGCACCTCATTTCTTGAATGGCTGAAACTCTAATAGCATAGATAGGAAGTAAAGTTCTGAGTACCTTTCTGACTACTATAGTATCTTCAATTAGTCCACTTGTTGCTCTAATGGCACTTACAATATTCTTGATTCTTTCACTGTATTTTGTGATATCTTCTCCTTCTTTCATTTTCATCTAGTTAAATTGTCCTCTTAGACTTTCTACTTTAGCTTTCTTTACATTTGCATCACCTGCATGAATGTCCTGCAATTTCTTCCACATATCATAGGTTGTAGGGTAGTCCTTGACTTCATCAAATTCCAAGTATCTGAGTGAGGAAGCTATGTCAATCATCAATATGTTATGAAGTTTCTGTTCCATCATCTTTTCCACAGTCATAGTCCTTGTTAGTGCAACATATTTGGTCTCTAAGAATTGTAAACCAGCATCTCCAATAGTAGATAGATGTAGCTTCATCAGTTCATGCTATGCTAGGAAATTGTCTTTGTTTAGTTTTGGGATCTCCCTCCTGTAAGACATCTTTGATCTTTAGCTTAGGCCTTGAAACCTTTCCTAAAAGCACTCGAAGCTCTGATACCAATTGTTGGAAATGAGATAAGTAACTAAGAGGGGAGGGGTGAATCAGTTACTCCAAAACAAATCATTGTCCCTTAGATGTCTTAAATACTTTAACACTGTTACTCGGGTGTCAACGCAATCTTTAATGCAATTATACTTTAGTGATTAAGTGAAGAAACATAAAACATAAAACAAGTAACAAGTACACATATGACACCAAGATTTAACGTGGAAACCCAATATGGGAAAAAACACCAATGTAACTAGTTACTATTTTTCACTCTTCTGAAGTGAGCCATGTTAGGAGCCAACCCTGTTAAAGGTTACAATAACACACTATTAGGTGTGACCTTGTTAAAGGATTTAATCACCCTGTGAGGAGTGGCCTTCTTAGAGGTCCTCAACACTTCAATCTAGAAATGCTACCTTGTGAGAGGATTTATAAAATACTGTTAAGTCTACTCTTTTAAGAGATTTTGATCACTACTACAATTTTTAGAAAGTAACAATGGATTGACCTGTATGCGTAAGCAACTGTCTTTGTTGATTCATATCTCTGCTTGATTGTAACTAGATCCTTGCTGATTAGATATTGTATTGCAGCTCTGAGTGTTCTGTACTTAATCAGAATCCCATCTAATTTTTCCTTCACTCTTCATGTCACAAAATTCCACCCTTCTGCCTTTTACTTTTGCTTACATACTTTGATAACAACAACACAACACATTCAATCCAAACTTGACCTTTCAGAAATACATGGTAATCCCTGTCAAGTCAGCTTGAATAAACTTTAAATGATAAATCATAATATAGTTGGCCTCATATAACCATTTAATTACATAATATAATTCATTGCTAGTCAGCTGCAACTGAATGCCCGACCAAGACTGAAATGCCCGAGTGAACTCGGTCAACACTGAACTTCTTCAATGCCTGAGCTCAACTCATTTTGTTTACCAACTGTGCTTGGTTTGAATTTAGACATTAGTGTAAAACCACTACATAAGTGTATATACATGTGTAGCATCAATGACAATACACAATTGAATAATTGTTAGCTGGATTTGATAAAAAAAATTACTAACACTATTTTCCTCATCTCCACAACTTACACCAACTTTAGTAAATAACTTTAGAATTTCCAAGAGATTTGGATTTACTGTGCTTGTCATTCTTCTTTCCTTTTTCATTAGGTCTTCCTTGAAAAATTAGGGTCTCCTTGGCATTAATGGACACCATCCTTCTCATCTCTTCAAAAAGAAAAGATCCCACCACATCTGCAATCTTCAAAATACAATAAGTATTATCGATGGCCATAAAAAAAGAATCTCATGAATAAGACAGAGAACAAAGAAAGATTTTAAATTTCTCCTATTCATCCATCTTGACACCAATATGTGCTAATTAAACCACCAACATATTGAATTCTTCCAGGTGGTTCGTAACTCATCCACCCTCTCTTATTCTCAAGTAACATAATTTCTTCCTCAAGAAAATCATATTCACCAAATATTTATCTTGATAGATCTCACCAAGATTCTTCTATAGTTTACTTATAAAGGTCTCTTCATGGACATTATTCAAAAAAAATTCTACCAAATAAATTCTTATCTGATTCTTGGATTTATGGACCGATAACATCATATTTAGAAACCTTAAATAGATTTGTAGGTCTCCAGATATTCTCATCAAAAACATTCCACAGATGTTGATCTATTAATAGATCCTCCATATTCAACTTCCACATTTCAAAATTATTTCTTGAAAATTTATTCACCTCTATTTTACCTAATGAAATTGCTATCTTAAAATTCCTACAATAGGATCACAAATTAACTTCTACACAAGCTCCCACTCAAATCTGGATTAGTTCAGTAAAACCTAACAACACATAACTAAAACCAAGGGTGATTAGGTTTTGATACCACTTGTTAGAAAATTAAGGTAGTGACACAACTTCATACACTAACCTTAAGAGGAGGGTTATGAAAAAAGTTTCTCAAATATTTACAACAATTTTAGAAACTTAATAATAATAAATATAAATAATATGCATACCACAACATATTTATTTATGTGGAGAAAACCATTTCGGGAAAAACAAACCCTACACTCCAAATTTTTCCCAATATATTATTCATAAATTAAAAACATATTACAATATACTTAGACAAAAAGCTTCTTACAGTTGTACCGTCCTAAAATTTTAGCACCCATATTTGGAGGTTTTAAGACCTATTAGACCTTATTTTGATGATTTCAAGGCCTGAATGTCTTTTATGCTTGATTCTCGCATCTTCCTTTATCTCTCATCACACTCCCCAAGACCTAGAATAGCTATAAACAATGTTGGGAATAGTTCAACTAAGTTGGTCCTATCCAAGAATAGGTTGAATAAGTCAACCTCTTCCTAGGGAATTGTTTTTAAGTGGACTCCAGACCCAATGCTGAGGTTTTTCTTCTAGATCTTTCTTTGTGGTTGACCCAAAAATATTGAATCCCGAAATGAGTATAAAAGTATATCAAATCCTCTCATTTTGACATCCATTTTGTGCTCCATAATTATTGTGCAATCTGTTTGGTGATTTCAAGAGCAAGTGCAATCAAGATTATTGGGGATTTAGATTCATGATTTGAAGGCAAGCATCCAATTCAAGATCTCCAAGTCTCCATTTATTCAAGATCCATTCAAGACAAGGAAATATTCTCTAATTGATACAATTTTCTCTCCCATTATGGCCACGAAGAGGGATTCTCAAGCTAGCAAGAAGATCCACACATTCACCTCCTCTCTTTCTTCATTGAGCTTATCAAACATATTAGCATTCTTGATCAAGAATTGGTGATCATAAATCTATACATTCATGAAGACATCCTTGATTCTATATTATGCATACAAAAATCCTTGTAGATTTATCAGATCCTAACATCCATCTATAAGGGTTTCTCTTGCAAGGTGAATACTTATATTTATCTTGTTTTCAATACTTTCTTTACGCAATTTATATTTCAATCCAAGGTTGATTTTTATATAGGGAATTGACCAAGGAAAGCCCCTTTGCACAACATTTTCCCCATTTTCCATGTGTGTAGGTGTGGTTTCAGAAGTTTCAGAGCCAGATTTAGAGATATCAGTCACCATTATAGGTTCTCTAAAAATTTCACCAGATTTGGAGTTAAAAGGACTAGGTCATATTTTCTGACAATGTCTTGGCCTAGGTAAAATTTTCTAACATAGTCCTTTAGGTCTAGTATTTTCACTATCAGAAGTTACATGCACCATAGTTCTAGATCTAGAGCCTTACCTGATTCTAAAAACTCTGCGACAGTTAAGTTCAGATACGAAATTCAATCCTCTTCTTGTTTTCAAGATAAGTTCATCCCTCCTATCTCCTCTTGCATTTACCTTTATGAATCAAATATGATATCATACTTTGCTAGTTATTATTTATTTATCATAGAATAAATTCCTTTTACATATCATAATCACACCTATTCCACACTTCTTTAGGGAAAGTAAACCCCAATTCCTTCACTCTCATTTAGATCTTGTAGTAGCACCCCTACATCTTTCTTGGGTGTTTCTAATCTGATTTGTTTGAGGGTGAGCCTCTGGGAGAGTACATACTTTCCAAAATGTACTATTTTTTCTATTTTACAATAGAAATATCACCAATGTATCTCTAGAGTTAACTCAAGAGAAATTAAACTCTTTCACACAACCTCTATCTCACACACCTAATATATAGGAGATACCATACATGCAATTTCCAAATGGTATTAGAAAACCATGGGCTAAAAACCACCTAAAAAGTGGCACTCATATTATCTCCAATAAAATATGCCTTATGATGTGTCAAAACACACACCAAAACATGTAACTCCCTTTTACAATTCATTTTATGTGTCCAACACATTTTTATATTCTCTATTTCAAGAGACAAAACTTCTGGAGGCGATAACTTTTGAACTAGGTGTATTATTGACAAATAATTTGAAGCAATGGAAAGCTCATGATATTCTTTATCAAGATATAACCCTATATGATATTTAGAGACACTTATAGGCTAGTTAGTATCCTCTAATGCCTTCAAAATTGAGTTCATAAAATTTCTTTGACAACTTAAAAAATTAAAACTTTAATATTTTCAAATCTAGACATGATCTTGTAATGAACATTAAATATCATGCTTATCTAGCCCATCTGAATCTTTAGGAAAAGTTTATAAACCTTACTATGAATATTAACCTTATGTAAATATTTAGTTGTGACACCATTTCCTAAAAAATATTACGTTACTCTTTCCATGATTCTTAGGAGATTTACATTAAATTGTCTAGTGAATTAAATAATAAAATAAAGTACCATAGTCCTATAATTGAAAGGTGAATATCACCTTCCTAAAACAAATTTCCTTGATTTCTTCCCTATACAAAAAAGGGTGTAACCTAAATAATATATTCATTATGGTCAAAGGTGCACTTGCAAAAGTTGTCTTGTCATGTGTATTAGTTCAGTGTGTCCAAGACACGTGTGATTATCTCCACATGTTCCTTCTAGAATTTTATAAATATGAGGTTTGTTTCAAGTACGTACTAATGAGGAGGTTGGTGAAGCATTGTAATATATTAATAATCACAAATATGAACATCACTAACACATATGTTAGACCACAAGGCATAGCCAACCATTAGTGTAGTCCCTCCTTGGATTTGAATATGATTTTCCAAACACCTTTGAAAGAACTAGTATGGTGATATTGTAATTCAATATCAAAATTTGTAAATAATTACCATAAATATAGTCTAATAAATCATCAATGAATGGAAGAGGATATTTATTATCTATCGTGATCTTTTCTAGTGCATGATAGTCAATGCAAAGGAACCATTTTCCCTCTTTCTTTACTGAAAGGACTACTAGACTACCACATGGATAAAATATTATCTTAAAATTTTTGTAATCAATAAACATGTAGACTTTATTTTGTAATTCATCTTTTTCCTAGATAAACCTTCAACACAAAGGGGTAGTTTTAAGAGAGCATATACATGAATCAAATATATAATTTGTCACGATGCAATGTGTTGGAATATTTGTATGCTCTTTAGATACATTTATATACTACTAAAATAGATTTACAAGCTATTTCAAAGTGCTTGAGGAGGTAATATGCCTCATGCAAAGAACTTATAAAGGATTCATATGCTTAAGTTACATCATTTTCACTCTTGCATTATGTGTTGAACATTTAACACTAGTAAGAAATTGGAATATACATCTTCAATGACATTATAAGTTACTTTTCATATATGAAACAATTAACAAATAAATACACTTTCAAATATGCCACCAAAACATATGTTGTACCCATCCATATGATTGTGTCTATGTTTTGTGTTTGGGCTCTTTGGGTGGCGTTCATGTGTGTGTTGGTGCATCTGGTGACTGGTGTTAGCTCTCTTATGATGGAATTTTAGTATTTATGCTAATATCGATTAAGTATCAAATAATAATTAATTAATTATGTAGCTATTTACATGACTATTATTATTTTAATATATTTTTACAGTGGTTAAAATATGTCATTATGGAGGTATTAAGAATTGTTTTTGATTAAGGAAAATAGGTTTTGATGGGTACCTGAAACCCTACAACAGAAATAAAAGAGAACTAAAGCATATAAGCATTACAAAACATCCATCAAAAAATAGGCAGTTCTAGCAAAACAGGCTCAAACAACAGACAGCCAGGAACGCATATCCAATAAAGCCAGGAACAAAAACCAGGGGAGCCAGTCAGGAAATGTCTCTGAGAATCTCAGCCGCCCGTATCTCCAGCTCGGTCATTCTCCCAACAGCTTCTCTAAGATCAGCCAGCTCCTTGTCAGCTTCTTGGTCAGCCTTCTGCTTGGCTTCTTCTCCCGTTCTCTTCGCATTTTCTTTTTCTGGAGGTTGATCCCTATCTCTGTGCATCGATCGATCCTCTTTGTTTCCTCTTTGTTCTTGAAAATTGTCAATGATTACCTTAATGTTATCATTTGAGGCTTTAAGTATGTTGTAACTTTGCTCTGCAATTTTAACCATTGAAGCTTCAATGCCTTCGACCCTATTCTTCAATTCAATCACTCTAATGTCCAGCTCCCTGTCAATATTTTTGTTGTTGTTGATTATGATTTCTTTCTCCATCCTGTCCATCCTTTTTTTCAGCTCATATATTTCATAGTAGGTCCATTTTGTTGATCTATAGCTGTCAATGGCACTGTTTTTTGCATTGTTCAGCACATCCATTTGGGGATCTTCCCTTGCATTGTTGCTGAAAATCACCAGAGCAGGATCAATGAGCTCTTCCATTTGAATTATGCCCTCTTTGTTTTCCTTAACCAAGGTCCTTACCAATTCTCTCTTTATGCCCATTTTGGCAGAGACCATGTCAAAATTTCTCCAGACAACCTTTTTGTTTTTACCTATAATGTTGTAGGTGTAATGGTCTTCTCCATACTTTGCAAAACCCTGGGTGTTGTCATCTTCTTCATTCACCTTCCCCCGACTCTCCTCTTCCTCAGCTCTCTCCTCTTGTGTTTCTTCCTGGGTAGCCATCTTCTCCTCCTGGGTTTCCACTTTTACTCTTTTTGATCTCGTAACCCTCTTCCCCGAGCTTTCCTCCTCATTATGAGTCGGCATCTTGATTGTGATTTATCTCTTTTTTTCCTTCTTCCCCTTCTTCTTCATTTTTCTTTCTTCTCCCAAACTCTCATTCCCTATTTCCATGCCTTCCTCATTTTCATTGTACTCCCTATCCGAAGATATCTCTATGTTTTATTTTATTATCTCTTGTTTAACTCTATGCTTCCCTTTCTTCATCTGAAGAGGTTCTTCCTCCGCTGTCTCTGAGTGCATATCTCTATTGTCCTCTGTGTTTGAGGGGATGTAATCCTCCCCCAAACCTTCTTCAGAATTACCTTCCTCCATTCCTTTGATTTCCTTTCCCAAAGTGCGAGATTTGAAATACTCATAAGTTAAAAGTAATAAACCCTCATGGAAGGCCAGGTTGCTTATGTGTTTCTCCTTGTAGTCATTAATGATTTCATTAATGGATGAATAAAAGAAGAAAGGGATAGAAATATTTACCCCATACCTGAAGTGGTTAAGAAGCACAAAATGATGAGTGTTGATGCGGTCAAATCTGGTATCCAGTGAGATGAATTTGATTATTGCCCTCAACACAAATCGCCATAGAGGTTTGATGGAGTTCGGGTGGTAAAAGGTGCCCTTCTTTACCAGAGCACGCTTTTCTGCTTCATTTTTAATGAATTTCGTCAAAGCTTTGCTAGAAATTTTCCTGTCCCTATAAAATTTCTTCCCTGTGATGGGAATGTCGATCACTGCCAAAATGATTTCCTCAGTCACCATGAAAGTAACCCCATCGATTTTCACCTTCCCTTCTTTCCAGCTATTTACCATCATCTTTGTAATAGAGGGCTTCCACCCATGAAGGTGTTTGATGTAAGTGGTCACTTCACCCTGTTTCAAGATCTCCCAGACCTTTGATCTCCGGCACTATTTTTTTGTTTCTCTCTCCAGCTCTCTCCTGTGCCTTTCTCCCACCATTGCTACAAATTTCCTATTTCCTTTATTTCTGTTGAACTTCTCACTTAGATCCCTCTATTTCATAATGAAATTGGTTTGGAGTTTCGAGAGACTTCTTTTTTCCTCGTAAATGCTATAATTGATTAAATGCCTCCAAGTGTGCCGACGGGGCCTTAAACTGATTATCCCATCACATCTCACGTACTTGCACATCCTGCGGGGATTCTTTTTCCATCTGTCATAACTCTTCATAATTAGCTTTTAATAATTCTGAGCCTGCCCAGAACCTGATCACTTTCAATGATGTTGGAAATTTGTGGTAGTAAATAATTCCCGTCGTACCATTGTTTCACTTCATCATTCTTGACACCCATATATGCTAGCTTGTCTGCCACCTAGTTGGCTTACCGATAGTCATGTACCACATAGACCTGATCAAAAGACTTAAGGATTTGTCTACATTCCCTTATTATTAGGGGAGTGAACTATTCTTTTTAAGGGAATATCTATTGTCATTCAAATATTTTGTTCATGCATTTTGTCTTTTTGGAGGTTTTAGGGGGATCTGAAAATGGGAGTAGATTAAGGGGTTGTGATTTTGATGGGAAGAAAAAGATTGAGGACTATATTTTTCTTGAGCTAGTTCTGAAGGTAGAAGGTTTGTGGAACTTGGTTTTTCTACATTATTTGAGGTACTTAATTTACCTTTGATTTAATTTTACACTTCTAAAATTGTAATGCAATATGATCTCTATCTATGTCATTTATTATTAGTTTTTTGTTTCACTATTTTCATCCATTTCTTGGATTGATTTCTTCCTGAAATAATGATGTCATCCCAAATTCCTTAGATGATGCACTTGTGATTATGGTTGAGGTCTAAAATTTGTGATATTAATATCCATTTGGGGTCATGTTTTACTCTAATGAAGGATGTCATTGCAAATCTCTTTAATATGTGTGTTATGTCCTAGGTGTTACCTTGCCAACATTTGCATAGTTTATTGAAAGGGGCCATATTCATCTTTGTGCATAATTGTCTATGGTTGGATCTATGCGGCTTTGTTCTTTTATTGGAGTCTTAATCTCTTTCTTTGAATTGAATTTCTAACCTTGAGAATAGGTGTAGTCTCCAGCGCTCTTTGTTCTACATGTAGATCAAGGGGATACACAAACTATGCTTCTCTTTTCTATTATTGTATCTAGTCCACGCCTGTTCCTCATGGAGATCAAGGGGATACACAAACTGTGCTTCTATTTTCTATTATTGTATCTAGTCCATGCCCATTCCTCATGGAGATCAAGGGGATACACAAACTATGCTTCTCGTTTCTATTATTGTATCTATTCCACCCCTTTGTTCTATATTTTAGAATCCCTTCCTTAGGCATATTTGACCTATGAATTGTGTTCCTGGTATTAATCCATATGGGGTGAGTCTCCTTCGTGGTATTAACCCCAACTTCTCCTGATCATGTTGAAGCGAAGGGATAATCAAGTGTCTTTTCTCTTCCTATGTCTCCTGCATAAAAATTTGATATATCTATATCAATTCCATGTGATCATGGTGGTTTGGGCACATTTTATTGGTAGCTTTTGGAAGTTTGGGTTTACCTCTTTTTCTTACATACATCTTCTCCACACCAATGTTTATCCCTTTTGTAGATTTCAATCTTTTTAGTTTTGCCTACTCTCTCATTATAGATCCTATCCTACCCCATTTGTTAATCATTTTTTTAAGCATGCAAATATTGTGTTTTTTCTTAGATCTCTTATGCATCGTGTGTACCTAGAATTGGTTACCTATTCATTACTTTTATTTTTGGAAATCATTATAAATTATCCATGCAATTATGATAGTGATTAAAAATGTTCCTTATCCTTATTGTTTTGTATTTTGTTTTGGAGGTATGCATGGATTGAGATTGTAAGTCTACATTTTGTATGTATGCCTTTGTAAACAGTTACTGGTTGTGGAAATGACTTGCTTCTTCAGTCAGGTTATTTCCTTGAGTATAGCTACTTTATGATTTGTTGATTGATGTTTTTTATTATTTTTGGTTTAAAAAGAGTATAAATGTTAGTAGCATTATTGTTAATAGTCAATTGAAATAATTGAATGATTTCCATATGATTTTTTTTAATTTCAAACCGGGTCAGAACATGCTCGCCACCCATGGAAGGGATCCTGGTCAGCCCACACATGACCTAGCATTCAAGGGAATTGTCATTTCTTATGGGACCAAAACTATGGAGGCCCCAGCTTCTAGCTTTCAAGTTGTTTCCAAGATGACAACTCTCAATGTGGCCTTTGTTACTCCCGCTTCTAATGATGAAGGTACCCATGTTGTTTCTGCTAATTTGGCCTTTTTTAACCAGGTTGAGGGTACTAGAACAACCTGGGAAAATTCGGTGGACACTTCTGAGAAGGTGCCCTCAAATATTAATTGGAAAGGTGCACTATTTTTTTGGCTCTTTTGGTCTGGTGGCTACTCCCCATATGCCAGAATTCATAAATATTGTTGAAGGAATCAAGATCCGTCTTCTACGCATGGTTATGGATCTCATCATTTCTTCAATGAGCTTCAATTTGGTTTTTCTATTCTTCTCCTTCTACCCAACTATTGATATGGTGCAAAGATGGATTCTTGGTCGCTAGAGTCTGAAAGGGAGTGTGCAAGCCAGTGCAATGCCCGATAGTCTTTTCCTCTCCAAATTTACGGGGGAGGAAGACTTGATCAAGGTTTTGTTTGGTTCCTAGACCTATGGGAAACATACTCTCACTTTGTGTAAATGAAAATCAGGCTTTGATCCTGTGGTGGACCTTTAAAAGACTACCCCTATTTGTATTCAGCTTCCTGGGATCTCCTTCGAATTCAGGGATGAGATGGTCTTCAAGTGGATTGGTGACTCCTTCAGCCAGTACGTTGCTTCTGATGTGATTACCCAGGCTAAGTCCAAGTTGGTAATTTCCCTCTTTTTGTGTAAATTTTTGCATAAAAAGAACCCTTCCCAAGTTTATTACTCTTCATTCCAAACATGGGAAATGGACCCAAGCCCTTGTTTATGAGAATGCAATTGTTTACTGTTAGAAAAGTGCTAAATTGAGCCACACTATTTTTTACTATAAGATGACAGCTAAAGATCCTAAACTTAAGGGAATATGAACCTCTCCCCCTCATGTGGAGAACACTAAGGGTGACCCCTCTAGGTCAGCCGATTATCCCTTTATGTAGGAGATACTTAAGATTTTGAAATCCCTTATGGAGAGCTCTCAAAAGCATAAGTGTGTGGAGGCCAACCTACATGTACCTATTTTGGGTCTAATATAAGCTATGAATGTGGACTCAGTTGTTATCCATTATCCTTGGGTTGGGGTTGAAATTCTCTAGGAGGAGGGATAAATCCTTTCTTCCCCTTTACCTGTTGAGACAACTTCTGTGGGATCCCCGACTGGTTCTGTTGAACCCATGGGCTAGGATTTGGAAAATATTGTTGTTACTTCCCAACCATTATTGGAGACTATTAGTCCCCTGAAGCTACTACAAGTGAATGGGTTGATGTCCAGCCCATGGTTTCCAATGCTTACCCAAAATCTTGTCATTGTTTCTTTCTCTCCTATGCCCTCCACTTTCTATTCTATGGAGGATGAATGGATTGTTCAAATGAAGAAGAAAAGATCCAAAAAAGAGGATGTGGGGGTAGAGAACATCAAGCGTAGACCCAATGGAAGAGCCCATAGAACTAAGGAGATTGCATGGGAAATTTCCAATGGCAGGCAAAAACCCCTTGGTTCCAACCTCAAATCTAAGAAATGAAGTTTATTTCTTGGAACCTAAGGGGCCTAAATAACCCCCAAAAGAAGTATTCTTTGAAAGACAACATTAAAAGTGTTCATGCAAATGTTGTTCTTATTCAAGAAGCTAAAATGAGTCTTCATACATTCTCTCTTGTTGGTGATAAAGTGTGGCATGGTTCCTCCTTCCTCATTAGTGAAGCTAACGGGGCTTCGGGAGGTGTTGTCACTATGTGGAACCCTAGAAAGGTTATGGGGAAACTTCTCTCTCATTCCCCTAATTACTTGGTGGTCTCCTTTTCTAATGGCTCTGTGGACTAGAAGATAATTAATGTCTTTGCCCCTAATACTAGGGCTAGTAGAGTAACCCTTTGGAATGACATCTTCTCCCTCACTCTTGATGTCCCAGACTCACTTTGGTTGCTAGATGGGGATTTTAACACCCAAATTTTTTCTTTAGAAAATTTGGGGGGTAGGGGGGTGGGGGGGGGGCAATGGACTACTCTAATAACATGGCATATTTTTCATAATTTATAAATAAAGTTGGGCTCTATGATCTAGATCTGTTGGGTTCCTCTTTTACCTAGACCAATAAAGAAAATGGTGATAATCTCATTCAGGTTAATTTGGATCAGTTATTTGTCTCTACTAATTGGGACCTTCGTTGTAATTTCACCCTAGAAACTCTTCCTAGAATAGTCTCTAATCATAATCCACTGCTCTTACATTGGATTGATAGACCCTCTTCTAGTCCTATTCCTTTTAGATATGAGATTATGTGAGCTACCCATCCAGATTTTTGAAACTGTATCAAGAGTTGGTGGAACACTCCTATTAAAGGTACTTCCATGTGCCTTTTGTCCCTAAAGCTGGACATTATCAGAGAAAATGTGAAAATTTGAAACAAGGCAACTTTTGGTGACATTTTTAAACAGGAAAAAAAATTTCCTCCAAGATGGAAAGCTTACAAACCATCATTGCTAAGAGGGAAACTAATCACTCTCTTCACCTTTATTAGGAAGGCTAGTGCAAGAAATGGGAACTAAACCTTGAAAGGAGGAAATCTATTGGAAACAGAGATCTCATGTTCAATGGTTGAAGGAAGGTGACATGAACACCTCTTTCTTCCAATTCGACTAGAAGACGCCGCAAATGTAACTCCATTAAAAATGTAGTGAATGACCAAAATCGGGCAATAAATGACAATGATGAAATGGGGGAGCTGGTGGTGAACTATTTCAAAAAAGATTTTTTTGAGACTTGTCCCCCTTTGAATGGTTGAGAAGAACCGTTGTATGAGTCGATCCCTACTACTATCTCTCCTAAGGACAATGAGAAATTTTTTTCTAAGGTTTTTTTTTATGAAGTGTGGGTTGTGGTCTTCTCTATGGGTTCTTTCAAGGCCCTTGGCCCTGATGGTTTCCCCCCACCCCGCATTCTTTTAGGATTCTTGGACATAGTTGGTCGAAACATTACTTTTTCCACCAGAGACTTCATCCAAACGGGCAGTCTGCTAAGGAGAATAAAAAATTCTTTTGTTTACCTTGTGCCTAAAATTCCTGAGCCTAAATAGATGACTTATTTAGGCCTATCATCCTTTGCAACATTTTATAAAAAAAATTCTTGAAAGTTTTGGTCAACAAAATCAAGCCCTTCCTTGAAGCTACTATTGGAGGGTGTCAAAAAGGTTTTGTCCAAGGGTGAAAAATCCTAGATGATGTTATCTCTACATATGAAATAATCCACTCCATGGATAAATACAAGGAACTGGGGATGGTCCTCAAGTTGGATATCTCTAAGTCTTATGATCGTGTTAATTGGGAATTCCTATTTTGAGTTCTCTCTAAGATGGGATTTAGTGATAGGTTTATCAACCTCATAAAGGAATGTTTTAGTACTCTCAAGTTCTTGATCCTTATTAATGACACTCCTATGGGTTTATTTTCTATCAGGAATGAGATCCATTAGGGGAATCCTCTTTCCCCTTACCTCTTTCTCATGATTGCTGAATTCATTTGTCAAAATATCTATAAATTGGCTCAGGAGAGAAGAATTCATGGTATCAAAGCTTCTTCCACTCTCCCTCATTTACTGCTCCAACAGTTTGTGGATGAAACCATCTTTTTGGGGAATATCTTGGTGGTTTCCGCCAAAGAATGAAATTATTTCCTCAATTTGTATGATAGTGTTTCTAGACAAAATATTAATTATGATAATAGTTATTTATAATTCTTCAACACGAAGGAGGACCTTCAATTCAGAGTGAAGAAAATCCTTGGTTGTCAAAGAGTTTCTCTTCATGATGTGTACCTAGGTTTACCTCTTACTATTAAGGATGTCACTACCACCTATTCGAACTCCATCCTCAAAAGAATGCAAAAGAAGCTTGCTAGTTGGAAAGGCAAGTTTCTTAGTAGTGTGGGGAAATTGAAACTTCTTAAGGCCTCTCTCTATGGGATTCTAGTATAATTCCTCTCTATCTTTAGGATTTCTAGTGCTATGGTAGATAAAATATAAATGTTACAACACTCTTTCCTATGGATGGGAACTGAAGAAAAGAAGAGCTTGTCTCTGGTTAATAGGGAAACAATGTGAAAACCTAAGTGCCTGGGAGGATGAAGGCTCATGAGGATAACCACTTTTAACAAGGTCTCAATTGCTAAACTTGGATGGAAATTAACTCTTGAAAGAACTGACTAGAGCTTTATGATGAGGGAAAAATACCTTAATAATGTTTATTTCCATAAGGTTATTGCTGCACCTTAGCCTCCATCATGACTCCAAAATATGGAATTGCATAATTAAATGCAGGAATATTTTACAATAGGGAATGAAGTGGAAACTTGGGGATGGAAGAAGCATCAAATTCTAGGAGGATGATTGGAATGGGAATGGGAAGTTAGAGTCTAATGGGGCCTTCACTATGCTCATGGGGATTGCTAAGATTGATGGGGACTTATGTAGGAGATTATTTCTCCCACAAAAACTAGAATGACTTTCCTCAATACAAGAGGGCCAACCCCCAGCTCAGCCATAAAATCCTTCAATTACATGGTTTGATAAGAAATACTTGCATCTCTCTACTACCTAGAGTGGATACCTTTCTTTGGAAAGTGGAAGGAAAAGGGGAATTCACTGTCATCTCTTCTTATAATTTTCTATCCAAAGATACCACCTCCTCTAATTGGTGGGGGAAGGTATGGAACCCCCACCTTATTTCTAAAATCAATTTTTCTGGTGGATGGCTCTTCACAGAAAAATCATCACTGAAGATAATCTCATTCAACAAGGATTCTAATTCCCTAACAAATGTTTTCTTTTTAAGGAGGAGACTATTCCTCACTTACCAATTCACTATCATTTTTTTGTTGAACTATGGACAAAGGTATTACATAAGCTAAACATTGTATGGGTTCTAAATTTTGGTCCCCACCAGTTCCTTGATGAAGGGAATGGGGTCTCTACTAACCCCTATGTGAAATAGCTATGGAATCTCTATTGGCATATGATGAAGATGATCATTTCTTAGATCATGTAGTGGAAGGTGTAGTATTGTCAATTGCTAGAAACAAGTCTTTTAAGTTGATTGAATCATATATATCAGTGATAAAGATGAAACACAAGAAGTTTTCTAAGTATCGAATGTACCAGTGATAACACAGTTAGTCATGATAAATTCAGTGTGCAATGATAATTCTGTGGATTAAAAGTATGCGATCATGTAGGAAGTATCTACAGAATTAGTTTTTCCTACATCTATGATCACGTAAGATGATTAAACGTATAGGAAGAGATTTGAGGAAAACACCAATAATATCAATAAGAATAGTGAGTAGTCAAACCCGTCTAGTCAAATTGAATAAATCAATTCAGCAGTGAAGTCAAAGTAAAAGATAGATCAGTTTGAGCATTGTATTGTTGAGGGCCAACCTTGAGGAGTTCAATTTCCTATAATGGCATGATCACTTATGAATTTTGATGGATATTTAGAGGTGAACTCTAGTAACACATTTTAGGGTTATTCCACCAACCTAAATGTGTTTATAAGAGACTAAATTGATGAAAAAAGTGTTTCTATAAAGCGATTTTGTTGTTGCGATGATTGTGGTAGTTGAAGGCAATTATTTTATGATCATAGAAGCATAAAAAACAGTACAAAAGTGGATCTCTCAGGCCAAAGGTGCCATCATAAAATCATTCTTTTAGTTTCTTACTCAAGGAAATTTCTAATAGGCTTCCGATCAAAATCCTTTAACAAGGTTACTCCTAACAGGGAAAGCAAGATCCTAATAGGTCAGAAGACTAAATCCTTTAATAGGATGACTCTAAGGAGTTTCAAATCCCTTAATAGGTTAGTTCCTAATAGAACTATTGTAATAGCTCTTAACCGGGTATACCCTTAGTAGGGTGTTGTAATTCTCCTAACAGGGCAGATCTTATTGGTGCACTAGTGAGAGTTCTGGGTGATAATTCTCACCATGGTTTTTCCCTATAACAAGGGTTTCCACGATAAAATATTGGTGTCATTATGTTGATTTCATGGATGTATTCTCTATTATTTTTTATGTTACATTTATCTTTTCATGTTGGATTTGTGGTTGCACTGATTCGCCCGCCCACCCCCCCGACCCCCCCTCAATGCCTTATAATACTAACAATGGGTATTGGAACCAAGTTCCCTTGAAGAATCCTAATAGCTTGGGAAGGATCCTTAGGGATGATATGGAGGATTTGTGATATCAAAGGCAACTTGAGAAGAAACTTATAGATGTTGAGAAATTTATTGAAAGGTTGAAAGATTAAATCCAGCAATCAAGAGCCAAGAGACTAGATCTTGTTGAACAACTATCTGAAAAAAGTGTATTTGAGGAATCTAAAGTAGCTTTGGAAGAATTTTCTAAGGATAATAGGTAGTTGCATAAAGAAAAGAAGAACATCCAAAGAGAGTAAGAAGCTTTTTCAATCAGAATGGGTGAAGAAATGGAGGCAATGAAGGCAGTAGAAGAAACAAGGACAATTTTAGAGGAATCCCTAAAAGCCAAAGATAAAGTCCTAAAAGCTAAGGTGGATGAGCTCTTCAAATATGAAGAAGAGGTTGGTACATTGCATGAACATCTACATGAGACAAATGAAGAAAATTAAGAATCCCTAAGGCAAAATGAAAATATGAGGAAAGAAAATGAGAAACTAAAAGGTGACTTGAAGGTTGCAAATTGTTTACTCAAGAATTTTAATGAAATTTCTGCAAAACTTGATGAAAAAATCAAGAATCAGAGGATGCATGGAGGACGCAGGGTCTCGGCTACACTAGTTATGAAGTTAGTCAATCCTCTGGAACCAAGAAGGACATGAAATATGAGAAAACCTCACCAAAGGTAACCCAAGGAAATCTAGTAAGAGATCTTATAAACCAGTTTGTTTTAGTTGTCATAAGGTTGGATATAATGATAATGTATGCAAGTAAAATATCAGATCTAGTCTTCCAAGTATTAGATCTAATGCTAGAACAAGTACTTTTCATGGTTATTGTTACAATTGCAAAAAATATGGTCATAGAGCTAATGAGTGTAGGACAAGGATCAACAATCAATGGGTACAAGTCAATTGGCTAAGCCATTATCAGAATGAGAACCGATGGAATGTTACATTCTCATATTGTCACAATTATGGACACATGGTTGTTAACTACAGATTGAGGACAAGTAGAGGCAATGTAGGACCTTAGAGCTCAACTGGTATGGAATTTTTTTATTTCCACAAGATAGGACACATTGCAAGGTTTTGTAGAGAAAGGAACAATAAGGTGAACCAACCGATTAATCAATCAGAAAATAAAAAGGGAAAACAAATTGTGAATATTGAAGAGATAAGGAATCAAATGAACATGACTTGGGTAAAGAATAGTGAAGACAAATCTTCAGGAGATTCCACATCTTCACAGGGTGTGGAGAATTCATCATCAAACTAAGTCATCTTTGACCTAGGGGAAGAAAGAAATGTTGAATCCATTGAAGACCCAATAAATGCATGTGTAGAAAGTTTTATTTGAATATTCATGTGTATATGGTTATTTTGAAGTATGATATGAAGTTTTGTTTAACCGCATGAAGTTTTAGTTGACTGATAAGAAGATCTTTGAAGGTATATGTTATGTGTTATCAACCAGTGATACATTTAATTCTTAAGGAGAAATAGAAGATAAAAGGTGATTTTAGGTCTCATTGTGTACCTATACGATCAAAGAGCTACAACCAGGAGCGACAGAAGTGAAGTTTGAGTAGATTGACAATGATTAAGATGATCGCATAAGGATTTGTTGGAAGGATTTGGTAATGATACTTGCAAGGGTTTTTTCAACTCATCGAGCAGTGACTTAAGATGTATTTATGGAGATCTTTAAGCTTGAATCTTCTATTTGAAGGATTGATACACCGATCATTGTGGAGATTATTGAAAGGCCAAGGCCTGAATTCAAGAAACATCCTTTTAAGTCGATCGAAGATTATCCAAATGGTTCCCTATGGTGTTATGCATATTGAAAATGTATGATCATATATTCATTGTAAGTTTGAAGACTTAGGTTATTCACACATTTTAAATCAGTATACAAAGTTGTGTAAAGATCTAGTATTGAAGGATGAACACCAAGTGGTTGTAGAAAAGGGTTTTTCTCACGCGATCAATTTCCCTGATCATTTTGAGGAAGATCAAATAAAACATGTGTTGAGCTGAGTGCCTTATCAATTTAAGTGGCTTGAATGCCCGCATAAGATTAATAAGGAGGTCATACATGCAGATACATGTTTTTATGCAACCGGTGAAGTACCGATGCTTAGGTCAATTCCATAGGATGTAGTCACAAACCCAACTAAATCTAAGTGGGATAAGAGAGCGATGAAAATCAATGATATTCCTGATTTGAATGTGATATTTGAATCTATGGTGATATGATACAAGGTCTATCACTCCAGTAGGATCAATAGTGTGCCCAGTACTATAATTCATACTACATATAGAATGGTGACATAAGATGTAAAATATGATTTATGTTGTACAATGGGAGATCAGTTATTTCAGAACTTGGAGAAGATCAAGAAGCACAAAAGGAAAGTATTTAAGTTTAGTCAATTGATTATGGTATTATTATTTTACTTTCAAAACTATTTTCATAGTGTTGGAACTATAAATTGGATAGAAGGTACACCAGTTGTTGTCCAATTGAAAAATTGTATTAGATTATAGGGTAATGGTTTTAATGAGAAATTTTGGGGCTATTTCAAAGGTTTTCTAAGTAATATGCATCAAAGGGAGAGAATAACAGCCCATGTTGTTGATAAATATAAGGATGATATATGTTTTATGGTAGATACTGACACTTGTCAAATGGAGGCAGTAGTACATAGATCATATTGGGCCATGTCTATGGGATATGAAGTAGAAGGTGATATGTTGACTTTGCATGCTAAATATCTATTGTCAAAACCAGTTGATCCAAATGAACCTAGATTTGGAACTTATAAAGAAAAGAGCATGGAAGTCTATAGAAAATTGAACCAAATAGTGATTGAGAAGAAAATAAGAAAAGAGGTTGAACAATTTGTATTGAAAAAAGGCTTCACACAGGAATCTATTAAAAAGACAAGAGAATGATATGAAGTTGAAAAGGATGGCACATCAAAAATAGTTACTCGACATGATGATGTAGAAGTTATCTCTTCTACAACCGGTGGTGCCCCAACTGGTAGGAAAATATTGAGTGCTACAATAGTCAAGAAGGAGAAACCATCTCCTCCAGCTAAGATTCCAATAAGAAGATCAATAAATCTAACACAACCTAAGACCACAAAAGCAAAGGAGGCTACTACATCAAATAAGGTTGTTGGAAAGAGGAAGAAACAAAATGTTCAAAGGAACAAGGAAGCTTAAAAGAGTGAGGAAGGAGAAAAAATAAAATTTTATGAAGAACTAAAGAAGATGAAGGCAAGTGGAAAAAATTAAAAGGTGGTTGGTGCTTCTACCACTAAATCTATCAAGCCTAATTTTGGAAAATTCATTTATGTTGACACTATAGTTGAAAAATTCAACAAGTGGGGTGTAAGAAAATTTTATGACAAGGTCAATGAAGAAAACCAAACAAAGATTTAAGATGCAGTTGTGTTTAGTATGCACAAATTGAGTAAATATCTTATTGAATTGTAAGGATGGATTTATGCATCTTTGTATGCTAAGATTGAAGCTAGGTGGTGTACAATATTAAAGAAAGACAAGGAAATAATCGAATATGTCTTAGTCCAATTACAACTAGAAATATCTACAGAGGAAATCAATGAGACACTTAAGAAAGCTATATCTGCATTCAACACTATGTCAAGAATTATAAGATTGATGATTGGTGATTCTCAATATGTGCATGAAGAAACTGAGAGTATCTTGAAGAAATTATTGGGCCTTGTTGAAGAGAAGGAAGATGAGAATCAAGAAGAGGAAAAGTAAAAATATAGTGATGATCCTGTGATTACACAGACTGATCAAGGATGAACAGTTGATGGTGTGAAGATCACACTTGATAATGTGATCAACTGCAAAACATACCAATGGTAGAGGTAACAAGTGGAAATGAAGAAGTTGAAGATGAACCTAAGGATAAGACCATTGACAAGGAAATAGAAAAGGTAAAAAAAATTTAGTCTATGCCTTCTAGTATTGTTGGTATGGATGAAGTTATACTAGCTATTAAAGGGAAAATAGATTTGAGTACTATGAGTCCTAAGGTAATGATAAATATTGCTATGGCTATTAAGTCTCAAGAAAAGAAGGAGAAGATGAAACAAGAGGCACAAGTTATAAAGAATGAAAGAGATATACTCTCTGACTTAGTGCCTGAAGTATAGTATGATGAGAAGGCCACACCAATTTAATAGTTAGGTAAATTGGTCACAGATATTGGAAAGAAAATACAAAGTCTAGAGGATGTTGCTACAATGAGAGAAGAAAGAGATTATGAAAGGAAGAGGTCAGAAATGTTGGTTCAATTTATTGAACATGATAGAAATACCTTAACAATGGTAGTGAAAAAGGTGAAAGATTCTCTAACTGAAAGTGGTAAGATTCTTACCTCAACTTCTGATTTTTCACAAATTTTGAAGCAATTAGATAGGAAGTGATGCAAAGCTCAACAGGAGCTAAGGCTATTGACACTTTTTTTTTATCCTATTGAGGGTTTAGCTACAATTTTTTGAGCACAAGTTAGTGCAATCAATCATAAGATTAAGGCTTATATAGATGAGCAGAAAAAGAGGATTACAAACTTAATGGAATTACAATCTTTTGATTCCTAAGTTGGAAATTTTGCAAAAAGGAGTTATTGAGGCTAGAATAGTGTTAGTCTCACATGTTTTGTGTATTGTAGAAGGATTGGAGGAGCTTTCACATTTGCAGCATGGAAAAATACTTACCATGGAGAACCTACTAAACACTTGGGTTCATGACTTAAAACTTTTGAAGGCCAATTTTGGTGGTGTATTCAGTAGATTATAATAGTTATATGCTACTCTATCAAATTGTGTTGTCTCTGTAATACCTTTGTCATTGTTGTCAAAGGGGGAGTAGTGTAGAGTTTGAAATGTTTTGGCTAAGTATTTGTAAGGGAGAGTAGTACACATATAGTATAGATGTTGCAAATGCAATATGTTACATGGTATTGCATGATCTATTTGAAAATACCTTAGGGGGAGTAATCCTAAGAAGGGAATTATTTTGGATAAGTTTGACACTTAGCAATTTTTCCTAAGTATTGTCATCAATGCCAAAGGGGGAGATTGTTGTCATAAGATGAAGATGACCATATCTTATATCATGTAGTGGAAGGTGTATTATTTTCATTGCTGGAAACAAGTATTATAAGTTGATTGAATTAGACATACTGGTGATAAAGGTGATTACACAAGAATTTGTCTAAGTACCCATTGTACTAGTGATAACATAGTCAAACATGATAAATTCAGTGTGAAATGATAATTCTGAGGATTCAGATGATATGATCATGCATGAAGTATCTAAAAAATTAATTTTTCCAATATCTATGATCGCATAAGTTGATTCAATGTATAGGCAGAGATTTGAGGCAAACACCAGTAATAATAGTAGGAATAGTGAACAGTCAAACCGGTCTAGTCAAATTAAATAAATCGATTCAGCGGTGAAGTTAAATCCAAAGACCGATCAGTTTAAGTATTGTATTGTTGAGGGATGACCTTGAGGAGTTCAATTTCCTATGTTGGACTTATCGCTTATGAATTTTGATGGAGATTTAGATGCCAACTCAGGTAACACATTTTAGGGTTATTCCACTGACCTAAATGTGTTTATAAGAGATGAAATTGAAGGAAAATTTGTTTTGTAGAGAATTGTTGTTACGATGATTATGGTAGTTGAAGGTGAAGTTTGTATGATCAAAGTAGCATAGTGAGTAGTACAGAAGTGGATCTATCAGGCAAAAGATTCCATCATCAGTTCATTCTTTGAGTTTCTTACTCAAGAAAAGTTCTAACAAGATTTTGATCAAAATCCTTTAACAAGGTTACTCCTAATAGGGTAACAAGGATCTTAACAGGTCTGAATACTAAGTCCTTTAATAGGGTGACTCTCAAAAGGAGTTTCAAATCCCTTAATAGGGTAGTTCCTAAAAAGACTTTTGTAATAGCTCTTAACCGAGTTATAGATACTCTTAACTCGGTATACCCTTAGTAGGGTGTTATAATGATCCTAACAAGGCATATCTTATTGGTGCACTAGTTATATTTGTGGGTGATAATACCCACCATGGTTTTTCCATCTAAAAAAGGTTTCCATGATAAAATATTGGTTTCATTGTTTTGATTTCATGGATGTATGCTTTGTTATATTTTTAGGTTACATTTATCTTTGCATGTTGGATACTTTGGAAGTTTATGAAAAGATTGTGTAGATATGTGGTTGCACTGATTCATCCCCCCCTCTCAATGCCTTATAATACTAACAAGCTCATCCCTCCCCATGTTTGTTGGAGGCTATGGAAGGAAAGAAATAAAATAGTTTTTAGGGACTCTGAGTGTCTGGTGGATGAGGTGTTCAAGTCCCTTCTAAATCTCTCATTTGACAGTTTTTTTGTCATAAAACTTCACAAGCTTGATTCCCAGCCTTCCCGTGGGATCATAAGTTGGTTAAGAGATGGAAATCACCTAAATATTATGCCATGGTTGACAACTCAAAGAAGTTGTTGAGAAAGTATACCATATGGAGACCTACAAATAGGGGATCAGCCAAGCATAATTTTTATGGCTCTTTGAGGAATGGAAAATCTATTGGTGGAGGTGTGATCCATAATCATGATGGTGATTTAATGGTATCCTACTCTAGATGTTTCTTGGATATGTCTAGTAATCAAGCTGAGTGCATGACACTCTGCTGGATCATCCAAATTACCCTTTCTATTGGGATCATGACTCTTTCCATTGAAGGGGATTCTAAATTGGTGGTGGATGTTGTCAAAGGCTATGCCAGAATCAAATGGTCTTCTACTACTATTTTGAGAAACATCAAAAGCATGATGCTGAGGTTGGATGAATTTTCTATATGTCATATCTTAAGAGAAAGAAATAGGGTGGCGAATGCTTTGGCTTCCTTTGATCATATTACCACTTCACTGAAATGTTGGAGAAATGTGGAGGCTCTCCCTCCTATGATCAAACTTTAGATTGAAGGAGAAAAAATATGAACTTTTTGCCTGCAAGAGGAACACTTACTTTTCTTTTCTTTTTGGGTGGGTTTTGTATAACAATAGGATGCTTAGAGATATGGGAAATTTTGAATTCAAAATTTTTAACATATGCTTTAGTTTGGTGGTCATGAAGGCTTTATTTCCCAATGGGTTGCGTAATAAGATGGATGATGTGCCTTCCAAATCAGCCTTAGGCCACGTGAATGTGTGTTGGCACGTAAGTAATAATATTTATAACATCCCTTTCACAACTTTGAGGAGTATTAATTTTTACATTTATAAATCTAAATATTTTGTGATCTATGTTTTCCTTTTCCTTCTCAAAAAAGTGAATTGGCATGAGCGAGGTGTCCCGATGACAGATAGTGTACTTTCGAGATTGAAGTTAAATAATTTCTCAACTCATTCGATCAATTTAATATGTTTATTTACCTTAAAGATGTTGGTGTGCTCTATAATTTTCTGGGTTTTCATTGTGTCATACTGGTTTTACCATGGGTGGCAATAGGGTTCGTATTGATCCAAGAAAACCAAGTGAATTAAAAAATGACACCATGGTGTGGTAGATTTGCAGGGAAGAAGGAGTTTCCCAATTCCTCAAAAGTATGTTAGGGTATGATGAGAATATATCCATCTAATTTTCCAGTTCATGGGCAGAGAGAAGGGTTTTGATGGGTGGTATTAGCTTTGAGGTGAATGAAGATGTCATTTCTAAGGCGATAGGCCTTCCCACAATGGGTAAAAAATGGAAAAAGCATAGCAGGGTCTCAGTTACTGAAAGTATGAACTAGTTCTTCTGGCCTGAGAAGTATCCTATCAAAATGCATGGTGGCTACAAGAGAGAAAATATCCCTGAGCCCTGGGACTAGGTATGCCTCATGATAATTAAATACTTTACTCTCAAAGGCCGATTCAAGATCTGTTATTACTACCACATGCTTATCTTGAATCACTTCCGCAATCAAAGTTTAATTTCTTTTCCATTTTTTCTATTAAACTCTTTGGAAAATTCTATGAAGGAGGTTATCGAGACTGCCAAAGGGTAGGATAAAAATCCTATTCCTCTCCCCCAAGGCCTAATTTTTCACCTATACCATTTCCACGTTTCTCTTTTCCCACCTTGCCAAATTGTGGTCTACAAAGCTCCCCCTCTGCCCTGTTCCCCACCCTCCGCCAACATTCTAGATACTCAGGGTCCTAGCAGAAATCATTTCCTTCATAACCTTGGTTTGAAGGCTGGTTCTATCTTCCCTAGCCTTGGAACCCCCACTCACTCTATCAGGATGAACACCATTAAAATTGAGCCTCTAGACCAAAAAAAATGTAAGATCCCTGCCAAGCCTAAAAGTAAAGAAAAAAAACCACATCCATTATTCAAGAGGTTGGTTCGGATGATGAGGGGTCTGATGTACTGAACACCCAAAGAAGGTCTTACAGAATTTCCACTAGATTGGCCAGTAAAGATAAATATAAGGAAATTGATGATTTTGACAATGAGGTTCTAGAGGAAAATGAAAACAATGGAAATGGGCATAAGAATCCAAAGGAGGGTATGGAGGAAAAGAACCAAAAAGAGGAATTGGATAAGGAGGAAATCATTGAGGTTGATTACTATGAGAATGACTCTTCCACTCATGTCTCAAAGAGTGATGATTCTGGACCTATTGATATGAATCAGGATATGATGTCGGAGGAGATGGACAAATGCACTGGGACCTGTAAATGAAATTTCACTAGGACCTGTGAGGGATGCATGGAGATGAAGGATGACATGAACATGATAAAAACTAGGATGAAAGACCTGGATAGGAAAGTCACTTCCATTTCATGCTTCAGCTTGAGAGTTATGAACAGCTCGGCCACCTCCATGTGTTTGCTGCAAAAGAAGATGTTGGGACCGAAAGCTAAAAATGAAGGAAATTATAAGGAAATTTTCAAGTTCCTCACTGATGATTGGGTTGGGGTTCTTACCCAATTGTGGGTTAAGCTAAATTAGTTTTGGTTATGATTTCCTTTACAGTCTTTTTGTTTGAAACTCTTGAAGGCCTATGGTGTCTATTTTATTTTTACTATGTTGTCTAAGATTTTTATGTTGTTAGTTTATGGGGTTACAAATTTACTGCTTGTTATTTTAGTTATTTACTATAGTAATCATATTACTGGTTTTATGATTCCTATAATGGTAGTTTTTAGCTGGTTTATGAACTCTCTCAATGATACTTATTTTTTTTTATCCCAAGGTGTGTTGTTAACATGCTCTAGGTTTAATCTGTAATCCTTTTGGCTAGTTTGTATGGGTCAGCGCCCTTGATTTGTTTCTTATATTTATCAAAAATAGATGAATACTATAAATTATAAATGTAAGTTAAATTATAATTTAGATTATAGTGTTAAAATGTAGCTTATGTGTAGTTATCTATGTTGTTCTTAAGTTATTAAGTCTGTATGTTCATGTACCTTCTAGGAAAAAGAGTTGGTTTCTATGACTCACATTAGCTTGTATCGTAGGCTATACGTGTTACTAATAAATTTGTAAAGATTGTTTCAAGAACCCATATTAAATAAGACTATTATAAATACTTAATTAATATCAATTTAAAACTTGATAGATGGGTAGTTAAATTATTCTAGTTTTTATTATTTAATTATTTTTAGTTTATACATATTTGATGTTTTAACAAAAAAAACTAATGATTAAAATATCCACCATAGGATTATATTTTAATGGTACCGGTCTTCTAGTGCATTTTGGATTTTTCATATTTATATTTGTTTATATGTGTGTCATTTGCATATGAGAGTATAAGTAATAGATATATGAATTATTTGGAGTTGGTGTCAATATGACTAGTATTTTAACTTATTTCCCTCGTTTGTCATAGAAGTGCAATCATAGTTCCAATTTAGTTGTCTTGTGATAATGTATTATGGGGCGCATTTGTGTTCTAGTGGGCGACGAGCATTGAGCTTCCATGGTGTTAGTCCCTCTGTCTCTATGTCTTATGTTAATGATTTATGTCGATTTATCAAATTTCATTATCATATGTCGATGCTTCCATGGTGTTAGTCCCTTTGTCTCTATGTCTTATATTAATGACTTATGTCAATTTATTAAACTTCATTATCATATGTCGATGTAGCTAGAGCAATAGGGCTTCTTTTTCAAGTGTGATGTGTGTGTGATCTTAGTGATATCTATGTTAATTTTGTGAAGTGCCTTTATTATGTGTGTGGTTGGATTTTGTATTTGCATACAAATGCCAAAGGCGTGGGGTGGTATATGAGAATATTATTTGTTGATTGATGTGGACTTCATCGTTAAATTATGGCATTTTGCTGCATTTAGATGGTGGTTGGATTTACACATGGTGTGCTTTGGTGGATCATGGAGGTATAAGATCACATAATATTAACATTAATACTATCATTTAATTGTTACTTAGTTAAAAATCATCTTAAAATAATAATTATATAATGATTAACGATATTTAATGCCTTTATAATAACATATTTTAACCATTGTAAAAATATATTAAAATAATAATAGTCATGTTTTAAAATAGTTGCATAATTAATTAATTGTAATTTGATACTTAACTGACATTAGCATAAATGCTAAAATGTCGTCATAAAAGTCCTAACACCAGTCACCGGAAGCACCAACGCACACATGAATGTCACTCATAGATCCTGAACATGAAACAAAGACACAATCATATGGAAGGGTGTTAGAATATCCAACATAATGGAATCATTTTTTCTTCAAAAAATTGAATATATAAATTGGCTTGTACCTTGAAAGGATTTTGAGTTTTGCGAGCATAAGTAATTTAGTGTATTGTATTTTTCATCCAAGTTAAGTAATGAATTGTCAAAATTTCATGAAGAGATCTTGACTTCGTGTCTCTAAAGATTAGATATTTATACATGTGTAAAAAAATGAAAATCATGTCTAGTTACTTCTTTGCCACTGCCATTTTACCCTTTCCATGACATGTGTCTAGTAACTCAAAGGTGGACCAAACAAATAACCTTGCTTTTGTTGTTGTGAACCTACTCGTCCTAGTATGTGAAAACAATTTTCTCTAATTCCAATCATCTATGTCCCAATAATTTTTGTTGGGAAACTACTCACATGAAGGATCAAATTCATAGATTGTGCAAAATATCAATGAAACAAAGTAAGCCAATCACTCAATCAAAGTGTAATACATTTAGCAAGAATCTGTGACTTATATTCATAAGAATAAATGAATAGGTTATAATGGTGATTTATATAGATTATAGCTAGGAATGAAAATTCTTATGAACTGGAAAAGGGGAATACATAAAACTATTTTTCTTAGGATTGTCTAATATTTTCTAATAGTGAACATTTTAGTGTGAGAGGAATGCAAATCAAAATAGAGTATAATATAGTCAATAAAAATGAAAATAAGTTAAAATCATATGCTTTGGACCATCCACCTCTAGTTGTCCTATTAATTGCACTCCTTGATCTTCTTAGCATTATGTTACATGGTTGCAATATGTCTATGTATCAAGCTATTGAAGTCACTAGGTGGCTCACATGTGATTATGCTTGGTCATGCACATAGAAGCACGTGATGAATAATGTGTGGAATCAATTGTGGTGGCATGTGATGGAAATAAATAAAAAAATTTAGGCACAAACGCTTTATAAAAGAGTGTAGAGTATGATGCACATGTAGGGATTCTATTATTTTGTGTGGTTGCTCTAAAATCACCTTATAAGATCCATTACTTTATATGGACCCTCTATTGTATCCTTCAATGTCTAAATATTTACTTTACGTGTATTTTTGTAAGTGCTACACATTTTTAGATGCATGATTGTTTTAGGATTCAAACACTTCTTAATGTGGGGGCAAAATGTAATAGCATAATTTGCATGCCCATGCCATTTGTAATTTAATTTATATGACTATTTTGAGCAAATATTTTGATACATGCACATACAAACAAATGGTGTAATCGATGTAGAGTTGCCCACTTAATCTCCTAGTCCTTACCAATCTGTATCCACACATACTTCCATACACTTTGCCTCCACCTAATCCTATAATCCTTATAAGCACATATTCCAATACAACCATCATATTCACACAATTAACTTTACACCAACTCTTACAAAACTATTATATACATTTGCATATGACCTCATACACTTAAATTAATTCTACTATCACCAAATAGTAATTCAATAATTAAAAATTTGGTTGAGGGCTTGACTTGATTGACAAGAGCTTCCTCTTGTAGACACGATGTCACACAATCTAGTCTCCCTCAACACATTGAAATGTTGCACCTGCATCACCAGTCACATTAAAATGTTTACCCAACACCCTACAATTCATAAAGAAGACTACCCAATTTTTACAATCTATAAAAAAAAAAATCAACAATTAAAAAAATCACCCTCACTTTTATAAAATTGAAATGTAAACACAACCCCTTAATTTTCCACCTTTTTAAGAAATTCAAACCCACAAGTCCCTCTCATTCATTTTAGAGCATAAAATAAAGTGTATTTCCACAAACCAACCATTCCATATCCTCTCATTGTATTTAACTTTAGTGTGATTGCATTTATGTACTCACCAATATATAGCTATACGGGTAGAGATGTTATTGGGCGTGTGGATTTCAGCGATGGGTCATATGGGGATGGGGACTGAAGCGACCGTTCATGTGAAATTTCATAATAAAGGCCGACAAGTGGTTGGAATAAAATGACCGTGATATATGGACTAATTTCCTTAGTGTTACATTAAATCAAAAAGCAACATCTCCTTTAAAGAAAGGATGTCCTCAAATTTATATTTTACTCACCTAAACATTATAGAATATTTGTCAATGCCCACCAATATGTCTTCATTTGTTTTCAATATTTTGGAAAGAGATTGGCTTAGTAAATAAATAATAATATTCATAATATTGCAAAGGAAAATGACCTTTCAATGAAGTGTTACATTAATTAATATGATAATAAATAATATGCAATTAAATGAGATTATCAAGTCAAGGTTACATTTATGAATATTGAATGATTGAATATCGAGTTCAGAAATAAATTGTTAGGAGTTTAAGATTTTTCGTTTTAGAAATGATTTGGAAGAATTGTTTTTTTATTTGTTGTAGGAATTAGAAAAAATAATATATATTTTTTTTTCTAAGATCAAAATAATTTACTTAAATCTTTTGGGGTTTAATATTTTTGAGTTATTTCTATAATATTCAACACATAGCGTTATGATATTGCTATCAAGATTCAAATATGTTATGAGTTCTAAGTGTACCATTCATTCTCACGAGTGATGGGTTCTTGTGAACCACTACTCGTGAAAACTGGGTCAATGAGTTTGACTCAAAAACTACACACTTGAATCTTGAGAGCAATGTCATAGTTTGACTATGGAAAATATCTCTTACTTATCTATAACATGAAAATAGATATAAAATACCAACAATTTTAAAAATGTTTGTTTTGTGTGTTTGTCTGTGTGAGTTTTTGTGGGCGTAAATTTAATATTTAACACATATTTTTCTTTGGTATAGTGCGAACTACTATTATCTAATTTGCTAATTATTTTTCTCTAAGTTGACTACCAAAAATTGATGGTGTTAAAAAAAACATTAGGGAGTTCATGAAATTACAAGATCTGTGTCTCCCTCCATGATCAACCACCTTAATTAGATTGACTTATAATCATGAAGCAAGGAAACATAGTACTCTCTAGTTGCATAAGTGCACTAGAGCAATGCCATAGGCTTATAATAGTGCTTTAATAAAAGTATTCATAAATGATAAACAAATAAAGCTTGGATGTGATGAAATGATAAATGAATGTCATTTAAATGGTTCTAAAAATGATTATAGAGCAATAAATTGCATAAAATGTATATTGAATCTAATCATGGTAGGAATAAAATGTGAAAGAGTATTAAAAAACAAATCTATTTTTTAAATTTTGAGATTCAATTCTATAGTTAGAGGATCAACCTAGGATAACAAAACAATAATTATAATATGGAGAATGAATGTCATATATGGGGATATAATGAATTTGACATGTATGGAGTAATGTGTAGGATCAAATGAGATGAGATCAACTACTTGATAATGTATGTAAAAGCGGATATACAAAGGATCCAATAACGAACCCATCACAACACATGATTGTACCATTTCTTGATATGTAATTGCATTATTCATTCTTTACAAATGAGCCCAAAACTAGATGGGAATTTGTACAATTTTAAATAGTTTATTCATTACAAATTGTAAACATTTGAAGTACATAAGAGTCATACCATGAATATGTATCTTAATATAAAGAAGCACACACAAATATGCATACAAAGTTTGTATTAGGACTAAAAGGATATTGAAGTCCATATATAAAGTACTAGACCTCCTAGATCTCATTGTATGTGGTTATCCTTTTTGCAAGTGTTCTCTATAGGATCTACAATATACATAAAAGATATACGTAATTTGAGTAGCTTCTATTATGTAAGTATAAATCATCACAATTATAGACTAAATTTTACTATCAACAATTATGACAAGAAGGAAATAGTAGGAAACTAATTGTCCTCTATAGAATTTTGTATAGTGATGCTCCACCCTCTGTGGTGATTTTAAGATAGTATGGCATATTAGGTGCTTTTATGAAAATAGAAATGTTTTATAATTTTAAAAGCTGAATTTGAGCATGCATGGACCAAGAAATTGACCCAGATCTTCAAAATTGTAAAAATGATCTATTGTTAAAATATCAAGAAAAGACCATTGCAGATAGTGAGATATTCAAGTTCCGAGGCTTAAAATCTTATAAATAAAATTCTTGAATTGTAGACCTTTAAATGATTGAATGAGACTACAATCAAAATTGGTTGATTCTTGACTAGATCAAATATGTTGTAGATCACTTTGAGTTCTTTAATTTTTCAAAAAATGAGCTCAACCTAATGTCGAGATCAAAATTTATGGCTCCTTGGAGATGAGTGTTTTTTTAGTAGTTTACAACTTTTAAATTTTTTCTTGAAGGTGCCAAAGGGTTATTTATGACCATTTTTTGAGCATTTTCAATAGTGGAGTGAGATGGGTCAATAAAGAGTTGCATGAGGGCTCTAGAAGTGAAGGAAAGAAGCTGCACCAATTTAAAGCTTATTAAGGACTTGATTCTCCACTTCTTGACATATTTTAATCATATTTTGTATAATTTATTTATTGAAAAACTAATAAAATTGCTTATATTTTCTATCTCGTGTTCCTTGAAATTATACTTGTCCCTATATGATTATCTTTGAGAGGGAATAGCCTTCATTGAGTAGTATCAAAGTGAGAGTCCTTGAACATGTAGATATATCTCCAAATATGAGGCAATTCGCACCAAGGTTGTGGTTGCGGGTTGAGTGGTAAAGATGAAATCAAGATTTCTCCATAAATAAATTCTGATGATGGGAGAAATATTGGCAAATATGAGTGTTATATAGTCCTGTAAAGGAACATTACTACACTCCAAAAGGAGAGATGTAGAGGATTGGATTTTGAAAGAAGAGAAGAAAGTGAAAGTAAAGATGAAGCTGAGTAAAAGAGTAGTTTGAAGAAGAAAAAGATGTGGGACATCTTGAGAAAGTTAGGTTGTTGAGGGTCATTTCTAAGATTGGAACAAGGCCAAGATTGAAGTTCCTACTTATTCTATATTTATGATTTTGGAAGAGTTGATTGATTGGATAAAGAATATGGAGGATTTCAAGTATCAATATATCAAAGATCCCAAAAAAACTAAATTTGCAATGACCAAACTAAATGTTCATGCCAATCTTTGGTGGAAGTACGTAAAAATAGAAATTATTTGAAGAAGAAAGGGAAATATTACATGATAGGACCATATGGTGGAGAATATAAAGAAGAAGTTTTCTCAAATTGATTATAAGCTAGATTTGTTAAAGAAAATGCAAGGATTTAAGAAAGGGAACACATATTTTAAATATTATAAAAATAAGTTTTATAAGGTCATATTCAAAATATTCTATTCTAATACTAACAAGGAGAAGGTATCTCATTACATCAATGGTTGCGAAACATCCACATTTTTATTAGATTTCATGGTTGTGAAAAGACCATAGAGATTTGGTCAACAAGAAATTATTAGTTAATTTTAGGATTAGGAATTACCATGATGAGGTACTACGTTATGTCATGCCTCTAGATTCTTGTCATATGGTATCATGAATACAATGGAAATTCCATCAACGTGAATTACATGATGGCCATGCTCACACCTATTTTGTAACTAAGGATGATGCTAGCCAAGAGTTAAATCCCTTGAAGGAGGTGGTATACAAGGTATGCAATAGTGAAATAACATGTTTGGTTGGTGGTATGAAGATAATGTGTGTGTGTGTGTGTGTGTGTGTGTTCAAAAATTGATTCCTATAGTTGATCAATAATAAGACAAAGATATATCAACAAGATTATCAAATATTTTAGATTAGTTTCATGACAATGTGTCAGATAATGTACCAAAAGGATTGCAACTAACGAGAAAAATAATTCACCAAAATTCCAAATGGAATTAACATCATGATCTAGTTTGATAAATAAGGGAACCCCTTAGATGACTTCTAGAAAGAATGAAGAACTAAAGAGACAAGTTCAAGATTATTGAATAATGAATTGATCAAAATGAGCTTAAATCTAAGTGTAGCACTAGCACTTAAAAGTAGAGAGTATAGAATGTGTATTGATTCATGAGTCATCAATAAGATCATAATAAAGTATATATTTCCATTTCCATGAATGGATGACATTATGGATTTCCTGAGTGCATCTAAGTACATGAAGCATTCCATTTGGCCTAACCAATACAAACACATTTATGCAACTTATGAATGATGTTTTGAAAGATTTTTTGGAAACCCAATGTTATTGTTTATTTGGATGAAAATTTGATTTTAAGTAAGACATTTGGAAGAGCATTGGTTGTGTATCTAATTAATTTTTGAAAAGTTGAGGGAGAAGAAGTTGCTAAATAATATGAAGAAATGCAGTTTTGTTAAGAAGGATTTTGTTAATTTGGGATATTTTATCGATGTTGAGGTTCATAAAATAGATCCAAACAAATGTATAACTATCAATGTATTATCCATACCAAGGAGTGTTGTAGAGGTAAGATCATGTTCATGCATTCAAAATCCATTATAAAATAACTATTAAGAATTTTAGTGACATTTTATGCACCACTAATTGAAAAAATGAGATGTGATAGAAATGATTTTATATGAAATATAGAAGCATAGATTAATTTGATATGTTGAAGAAGAAATTCATGATGCAACCTATTTCATCACTTCCATATTTTAGGTAGATTATGATGCTAGTGGAAATGACATAAGAGTTGTTTTGAGTCAAGAAGGTAAAACCATTATTTATTTTGGTGAGAATCTTAATGAAGACAAGAAAAAGTGTACTATCTATGATTAGGATTTTTATGCTATAGTTTAGGCTTTAAAGAAATTGAGGCATTATTCATTGCCAAAAGACAATTTTTAATATATTGGTCATCACGCTCTACAATATCTTAATAGTCAAATAAAGTTTAATCAAAAGCACTTAAAATGAGTTGAGTTTTTGCAGTTATAGTTTTATTTACAAATGAAGGAACAAAAGATCAAGTTAATAAGAAGTAAATATTTGTTGACAAAGATGAAGATAAATGTGATGAACTATAACTGATTGAATGATTGAATATGTAAAGTTGATGATCACCGAGCTGCAGAAAGTTAATGCAAGACATTAAATCAATTAATGTATTGTATTGTCATTGATGTCAACTTGATATAATCTAATTAGTTATATACTGTAATATATATAATATAGGGGGGGGGGGG
>MU225967.1:813222-827262 GCA_018584345.1 Thuja plicata | reverse complement strand
TTCACATAATCTAAAAGATCAATAAGTCCATTACACAAATCCTTAATTAAAGTTTTGAAAGTAGGGAGACTAGTATTGGTCAATCTTAAAATAGCATAAGCAAGTGAAACATGAAGATTGACAAACACGATAAAATGGATGACACTCTCATAGACATCATAGGTACTATAAAGAGATGCTAAAAGAAGCATAATGAGAAAAATAGCCATACACCAAAAGAATTTCATGATGAAAATGCAAGAAGTGTGTTTTTGGATTTATAAATGTAAATTATAATCTAAGATGTAAATCTAACACCAAAGAGAAGGAGTTGTCTATTGCAGGTTCACCAAAATTTAAGATATGAAATATAGGGGGGGAGTTTTGTAAGGTGTTGAAAGAGGATAAGGTGATTTAATTGTTAATTGTTGTCTGATTTGATGAAAGTGTGTTGAATTCCTTAACCCTACTTTATACTTACTTGAATTTAATTGATTGTGTATTGCAATTGTGATTAGGGAGAATATAAGATGTTCCTCTTTTATTCCCAAATGCACAAATGGGAGATCCAAGTTGATCAACCCAAAGGAAGGGCTAATGCACAAATGAATCAACTATTTGGAAAGGAGAATAGCAAGAAGGGAATCTTAAATTCTATTAATTATATGTATAGATATGTTATATGACAGTAATTGAAGAAATAGGAGAAATGCACTAACCTTGAAATATTGCAGATCAAAGAATGATGTTTTCTGAGGTCTATAGACTATTTCTGGAAAAATTGACAGTTGATCCCGAACCGAAACATAGAGACGAACAAAAACCAGAAATCATTTTCCATTCTGATGTCGTCTTGTGAAAAAGGTCGACTTTGACCCACAAATGTTAACCCTGACCCAATAATATCGACCTTGACCTGCACAGGTCTGACAGAAAATTTGTTCGCATCGTCCGAAAGAAAGCCGAAAAGGGTATCCAGAACTGGTCTCAAATTTGCTGTTATGAACCTGTACCTACAAGAAAAAGAGGATTGTTTGTTGTGGGGGAGGGGTTTGCCTTATTCAAACCTCGATTTAGGAATTAACCTTGAAATCAATAAAGTACATAATGCAAGCAAGTAGTAGAATTGAATCTAACAATGAAGCTATGATATAGATATGTAATTGGAAATTCAAATGTATGCAAGTATGTAAGTATGAAAGCATGTACTTTAGAAACCATAAAGCTCCATGATTGTATGCTTGAAATCCACTTTGAAGAGATGATGGAAGATTCTTGAGGATGCACAAAGGATCTTGAAGGAAGATCACACCACCATGATGGCTAGATCTAGGGTTTGAATGATGAATCTTGAATGTTTGCACCTAATCCCTTCAAAGGCTTGAGAGCTTGAATCCTTGATCTTCAATGGAGAACTTGAATGCTTGAGAGAAAGACTTGAACACCTTGAAAGTTTGGAAATATGTAGAACAATGGATGCTTGAACTTTCTTGCTTCTTGACAAAAGCTTGATTAGAGCTTTTTGCACTTAGAAGACTTAGAGAAAATGAGAGAGAAAGGCTTTCTTTTATATGAAATTAGGGCACATTCTTCTAAGGAGGCCAACATAGGATAATTAAATTCCAATTAGACCCATGCCCCTAGAAGAGGACCTATATTAAATATAATTTAGGAATCAACACTTTGGAACCCAAAACAGACGACCCGGAAGCGGGAAAATTGAATTTTGGATGACCCCCGATAGCCGACAAGCTTCCAGATTCAAAAGGGGGACCTTGGTCAGGGTCGAGGTCAACCTTGAAATAGGTCAAGGTCTAGGTCAAACCTGACCTAGGTCAAGGTCGAGGTCGACCTTGACATAGGTCAAGGTCTAGGTCGACCCTGACCTAGGTCAAGGTCAAGGTCGACCTTGACCCAGGAGTCAGAACCCCTGGAAAACATACCAGGTGGGGTAGAAGGTGCCCAGAGAGGCCCATTCAGGGTTCTAATTTGGCACAAAAGTAGGGAATGATGTAGAAATGGGAGGATGATATGATGGAGGTAAAAAACATCCCATAAGGAGGGCTAAATGTTCTTAACATGGAAGTGTTTCCATTTTAACACGATACATATACATATTGTCAGAAACTTCAAAGAACTGAAAAGATAAAGGTTATGTTATCAGTAATGCATAAAAGTTCAGTATTCACCAAGTGACAAAAAACACCAAGGGATAATAAACCCCGACCGATAGAGAACCCCAAGAGAAAAGTCACAGTAATACCTGAGCAAAATGCCCAAGCAAGCATTACCGAGCATAACCAAAGTGTAACCCAAGCAGAACTGAAAGTCACAGTGTCCGAGGGATAGACAACCCCAACAGACAGAGATGCCAGAGGAAAACTAAAGACAAGATCGATAAAACAAGTAGTTAAACACCGATAAGAACTGAAGTTCAAAAATGACAAAATACTTAGCTGGCAAGAGCTAAATATGGAGTTAACTGGTTGATCATATTGTTTTCATCGACAAGTTAAAATCTAGAGATAAGATAAAGTTTTAAATTTGTTTTATTCCAGTTATCAAGGAGAAATCTGCGGGATAAAACTAAAGCAAGCTTTAAATAAAGAATGACGAGAATTGTGGATCACGCCAAGAACAAGAAAGTCAAGGACTTAGAAACGGTGAAATTATGTCTATAAGAGAGACAAGATAATTCATTATGAATTGGTGGGTGAATAGAGAAGAAGATGTTGAAGAGAATACTTGTGAAGAAGACTTCATATAGTCTTGATCAAACAAGCTGAAGAACAGAGCTAAAGATTTCTGCGGACACCGAGCAATAGAGAAGCACAACATCACAGAGCGGAAAGAAGTGGAGCAAAGGAATAGAAAAGAGACATTGATCAGAAATGTATTATGAGCTTACAAAAGATCTGAACATCTACAAGTTTGATTTGTATATATGAACAGATCATTTACTATTTCAGTTTAACCATTGGATCAGAAAGTCTCTTAACCGAGAAGGATTTAATTATCCTTTATATATTGAGATACATCCCAAGGAGTATCAACAATTTTCTCATGAAGATAGCATAGTGAAATGCCAGATATCAAGTGACAAACTATTACATTTAAATCCTCTAACAAGGTCGCACTTAATAGTGTGTTTGTAACCTTTAACGGGGTTGGATCTTCACCGAGCTCACTTTAGAAGAGTGAAAATTTTGGTTTATCGGTCCCAAGTGGTTTTTCCCTTAACAGGGTTTCCACGTTAAAAATCCATGTGTCAAATGTGTTTATGGTTTATTACTTTGATGTTTTTCTTTACACATTACTAAAATGGGATTGATCGGTAAACACTAAGTTATTTATTGTATTTTGGTAAAGGCTAGATTGCTATTCGGTAAAGCTTAAGAATAAGGTTTAAACAGTGGACTCCGAGTAGTAGTTATTTGATAAGATTATTTAAGGGCATACATCTTGTAGGAATGAAGATAACTAGAGCTTTATAATTATGGTATAAAGATCTTTGGGTTGATATTGGATTAATTGTTGAGGCCACTGATCCCCCCTCTCAGTTATTCTAACAATTGGTATCATAGCTTGTGTGCTTAAAAAGGAAGGTTTCAAGACCTAAGCCAAAGATCACAAGATGATAAAATGGGATGTGCCTAAGTTGAACAAGGCCAAATTTGCAACATGGCAAAGAAGGACAAGACTCCACCTATCAGGTATTGGAAATGATGTTACTCAATACTTGGATACTGAATATGTGTTTCCTATAGGACCTCACACATTTGATCAATTAAGAGAAAAGCATGAGCACAATTCTATGATGATAGAACTTGCTTCCTCGCTCTTTGATGCTGAATTTGAAGATGTCAAAAGATGCACCACTGCAAAGCAAATGTGGGACAAATTGAAGCTAGCACGTAGAGGAGATGCAAATGTACTAAGAGCTAAGGCAGAAAGCCTAAGAGGTAAATTTGATGACCTAAGAATAAAAGAAGGAGAAAACATCACTGGGTACAGATGCAGAATCAAAGAGGTAGTCAATGCTATCAGAGGAGTTGGAGGTTTAAATTAAGAAGAAATGGTGGTAAGTAAAATCCTAAGAACCTTACTGCCCGTTTATGCTATTAGAGTATCTGATATACAAGAAATGAGAGCAGTAGAAAATAACAATGTCACTCTAGATAGCTTGGTTGGTAGACTTATTTCATTTGAGATGAATAAATTTGACAACAATGTCTTACCATCTATTGAGTTCGCATTCAAATCTTCTTTGAAAATAAGTAAGTCAAGTCATAAGCACACTATGAGAAATGATAATGAAAGTGATAGTGATGACCAAGAACTTGATGAGATTGAAGCACTAATGGCTAGAAGATTTCAGAGAGGCAAAGATAGATACAAAGGTAAATTACCTTTGGTATGTTTTAATTGTAAAGAGATTGGACACTTTGTTGCTAGATGTCCTAACAAAAGAAAAGAAGACAGAAATAGTGATAGATCATGTGAAAAGAAGTTTTACAGAGGTGATGACAGAGATTACTGAAGAAACTGACAATCTCACAGAAGAGATACCCGAGACTACAAGGACAAAGGGAAGAAATCTTGTTAGCTGGCTAAGAACAATGATGAGAATACTGACATCGAATCTGACGAGGATATTGAGGTGGTATTTGTTGCTATGAAGGATGATTCAGACGAAGAGGAAAGGTATGTTGAGACTACACTCATATCTAAGGTTAGTAAAAATGATGTCTAGATTATTAATAGTGGTTGTACTCACCACATGACTGGAGATAAGGAAAATTTTGAAACTTTTGAGTATTATAATGGTGGATCAGTAAGAATGGGTAATGACTCACCTTGTCCGGTTGAAGGTAAAGGAACCATAATGTTAAATAATATGATTAGATGTGAAAATGCATACTGAGTAAAAGGACTTAACTATAATATATCGAGTGTTTCACAACTGAATAACATAGGTCACCGAGTTTCATTTGAGAACAAAAAGGCAAAGATCTTTAATGAATCAGGAAGGTTGATCGGAACTGGTGAATAGACAAAAGGTAACCTATCCTCTCTTGATGATATAAACACCACTTGTTTAATGTCTAGAAATAAAGACATATGGTTGTGGCATAAAAGGTTATGTCATGTGAATTTTGACAACATGATTAGGATAAGCAATAAAAGGAAAGTAAGAGGCTTACCGAGCATTTCAAAGCCAGATCATGTCATGTGTAAGAATTGTCAAAAAGGTAAAATGACAAATTCTAGTTTCAAGAGAAAAACCTACACATCTAATGCCATTCTAGAATTAGTCCATACTGATCTATGTAGACCAATGAGAACAAAGAGTTACTATGGTGATAGATACTTCATTCTCTTTATTGATGATTATTCTAGAATGATGACAGTTATGTTCTTAAAAGAGAAATCAAAAGCATTCAAGATGTTTAAATGGTATAAAGCTATTGTAGAAAAACAAAGTGGTAAGGAACTGAAATGCTTAAGATCAGATAAAGGAGGAGAATTTATTTCTGATGAATTCACTAACTTTTGTAATGAGCATGGAATTCAAAGACAGGTTTCTGCACCAAGAGCACCACAACAAAGTGAGATTACTGAAAGAAGGAACAGATGCATTGTTGATTGTGCTAGAACACTGATGATTGAGAAACACATCACTCAAACATTCTGGAGGGAAGCTGTCAGTACTATTGTCTACACATTGAATAGAGTTCAATTGAAGAAAGAAACCCTATGAGCTATGGTATGGATACACACCCAATGTAAGTTACTTCAAAATTTTTGGAAGTCAATGTTATATTTTGAAAGATGATAGAAATGGAAAACTTGACTCCAAAGGTGAAGAAGGAATATTCTTAGGGTATTCTACCAAAAGAAAGGCTTATAAATGTCTTAACAAATCCTCTAACAAAATAATTGAAAGTGCAAATGTCAGAGTAGATGAATTTGCAGAGAAAAATGACAAGGAAAGAAGAAAATAACCGAAAGACTACAATAGGTTTGTCTATAGTGAAGAACCTGACACTCAGCCCGAGCAACACTGTATCGCTCCCAAGCAACAGAAAAACTCACCCGAGCATCAGGCTTCAAACACCAAAAACTAGGAAATTTCTCAAGATGATGTTTCGAGCAATGGGGATCAGAATGAAGGTCAAGATGATGGCCAGAATGATGAACAAAGAGTTGAACCGGTACTTGCCAAGTATGTCAGAAGACACCATCCACAAAACCATATCATAGGAGACAAGAAGTTTGAATGAGAATGGAGAAGTCACAAGGAACAAAGCAAGATTAGTATGCAAGGGGCATGCACAAGAAGAAGGTATTTACTATGGAGAAACCTTTGCACCCGTTGCTAGACTAGAAGGATTCATAATTCTACTTGCTTATGCTGCATTCAAAGGATTCAAGGTAAGGATGTCAAATCTGCATTCCTAAATGGAATACTAGAAGAAGAGGTATACATTGAACAACTAGAAGGGTTTGTTGATCCTAACAAGAAAAACATGATTTGTAAACTACAAAAATACTTGTATGGATTGAAACAAGCATCGAGAGCTTGGTATGAAAGACTTCACTCCTATCCCATAAGCATTGGATTTGTAAGAACAAGTGAAAACAATAATCTGTATTTAAAAGAAGATTCTGATGATAACATTTTGATTGTTGAAATATTTGTTGATGATATCATATTTGGGGGTAATGATATGTTATGCAAATCATTTGCTAATGAAATAAGCAAAGAATTTGAGATGTCAATGTTTGGGGAGATCAAATTCTTTCTTGGTCTACATATTCTTCAACAGGATGCAGGCATCTATATCACACAATCCAAATACATCAAGGAAATGCTGAAGATATTCAAGATAGAATATTCCAAACTAGTTGGAACACCTATGGAAACTGGATGCAAGCTGACAAAGGAAGATAAGTCAATCGAGGTAAATTAGACCCTATATAGATCTATGATTGGAAAACTCATGTATGTTGTTCATACTAGACCAGATATAACACATGCAGTTGGAATAGTTGCAAGATTCTCTACTAATCTCAAAGAATCACACATGACTGCTGTCAAAATAATTCTGAGATATCTAAAGAATATCGAGGACTATGGATTATGGTTTAAAAGAGAAGGAAAATTTGAGCTTCAAGTCTATACAGATGCTGATTGGGCTGGAAACTTAGATGACATGAAGAGCACAATAGGAGGAGCATTCTTCATGGGTGACAAACATGTCACATGGATAAGTAAGAAGCAAGGATGCATCTCACAATCTACTGTAGAATTAGAATATGTGGTTGCTACTGCAAATTGCTCTATTATTGCATGGATCAAACAATTAGTACTGGAAGGTATGAATATGAAAATTCTTGAGCCAATGATTATCTATTGTGATAATACCAGTGCAATAAACATTTCTAAGAACCCTGTCATGCATGAAAAGACAAAGCATATTGCTATCAAGTATCATTACTTAAGGGAACAAGTGCAAGAGAAAGAGGTGATACTGAAATATGTTCAATCCAAGGAACAATTAGTAGACATATTCACAAAACTATTGCCTAAAGATACATTTGAGTACTTGAGAAAGAGACTAGGGGTCAAACCCTTGTCTATTGGTCACTAAGATGACTAAGAGGCTGCATCAACCTACACATAATCATAAGATCATTCATGTTGATGCAAGTAAAGAGGTGAACTGCAATGATACATCAGTACATAGAAAGGTACTTATCTGCACCGAACACCACAGTCACTGTATTGTTGATGGATAGGGAAATTCAAGGAGTATATTGAATAAAGGAGGAAGGATATAGTTTGGAATTGATGTCAAAGGGAGATATGAGTTGAGATATTATATATCCATATGAAATATCCATCATGATCATCCAAAGGGAGAGATGACTTAAGGGAGAGATGACTCAAAAGAAAAAGAGATGATCAAGGAGAGGAATAGTCAAAGGGAGAGAAAACATTAGAAAAGAGATTCTACATAAAAGGGAGAGAAAGAATTAGAAGATGCTACATCTATCCAGTGAAGGGAATGAAGATTGAAGAAAGTACTTTGCGAGAATCAAATCTAAGCTAGAAGAGCTTACTGAGAGCCAAACATTTGTATTGGTTATAGAACAAAATTTTTGGTAGATTGATGAACTACAACTGATATATTTCATATAGTATTAGTAGTAATGTAATATGTTGCCATCAATGCCAAAGGGAGAGATTGATGAACTATAACTGATTGAATGCTTGAAGATGTTAAGTTGATGATCACCGAGCTGCAAAAAGTTAATGCAAGACATTAAATCAGTAAATGTATTATATTGTCATTGATGTCAACTTGATATAATCTAATTGGTTATATACATATTGTCAAAAACTTCAAAGAACCAAAAAGATAAAGGTTATGTTATCAGTAATGCATAAACGTTCAATATTCACCAAGTGACAACAAACACCGACAGACTGTGCACCCCGACGGATAGAGAACCCTGAGAGAAAAGTCACAGTGATACTTGAGCAAAATGCTCGAGCAAGCATTACCGAGCATAACCAAAGTGTAACCCAAGTAGAACTAAAATTCACAGTGTTTCCCAATAGACACACAACCTCGATGGACAGAGATACCCGAGGACAACTGAAGTCAAGACTGAGAAAACAAGGAGTCAAACACCAATAAGAACTGAAGTTCAAAAATGACAAAATACTTAGCTGGCAAGAGCTAAATATGGAATTAACTGGTTGATCACATTGTTTTCATCGACAAGTTAAAAGCCAGAGATAAGCTAAATTTTTAAATTTGTTTTATTCCAATTATCAAGGAGAAATCTGTGGGATAAAACTAAAGCAAGATTTAAATAAAGAATGATGAGAATTGTGGATCACGCCAAGAACAAGAAAGTCAAGGACTTAGAAACGGTGAAATTATGTCTATAAGAGAGACAAGATAATTCATTATGAATTGGTGGGTGAATAGAGAAGAAGATGTTGAAGAGAATACTAGTGAAGAAGACTTCATACAGTCTTGATCAAACAAGCTGAAGAACAGAGCTAAAGATTTCTGTGGACACCGAGCAATAGAGAAGCACATCATCACCGAGCGGAAAGAAGTGGAGCAAAGGAACAGAAAAGAGACATTGATCAGAAAGGTATTATGAGCTTACAATAGATCTGAACATCTGCAAGTTTAAGTTATATATATGAACAGATCATTTAATTTTTTAGTTTAACCATTGGATCATAAAGTCTCTTGACCGAGCAGGATTTAATTATCCTTTATATATTGAGATACATCCCAAGGAGTATCAAAAATTTTCTCATGAAGATAGCATAGTGAAATGCCAGATATCAAGTGACAAACTATTACATTTGAATCCTCTAACAAGGTCACACTTAATAGTGTGTTTGTAACCTTTAACAGGGTTGGCTCTTCACCAAGCTCACTTCAGGAGAGTGAAAATTTTGGGTTACCGGTCCCAAGTGGTTTTTCCCTTAACAGGGTTTCCACGTTAAAAATCCATGTGTCAAATGTGTTTATGGTTCATTACTTTGATGTTTTTCTTTACACATTACTAAAATAGGATTGATCGGTAAACACTAAGTTATTTACTGTATTTTGGTAAAGGCTAGACTGCTATTCAGTAAAGCTTAAGAATAAGGTTTAAACAATGGACTCCGAGTAGTATTTATTTGATAAGATTATTTAAGGGCATACATCTTGTAGGACTGAAGATAACTAGAAGTTTATAATTGTGGTATAAAGTTTTTTGGGTTGATATTGGATTAATTATTGAGGCCACTGATTCACCCCACTCTCAGTTATTCTAACAAAATATTGTTAACTCAAGGAATAATTAATGAAATGAATGTTATCCATCACTTGGATAATTTAAGAAGGTTCACTTGTAGTTGGATCCATTTCTCTAGCTAGATAATCAATGTCAATGGTCATTGTTCTTATTGGAATTATCCATATAGTGTTCACATGTTCCATTTGGACTCTCATCCTCTCTATAGGGTTCTCCATGAAATGCACCCTTTTCATTTTGGGTCATTCATATTTCTTTTTCTCTCTACTAGGATATTTCTCTTCCATATTATTCTTTACATTTCTTTATCAAATTTATTTTGGCATTTTATAATTACATACTCCCTTTACAAATATCCATACTTGTGTCTTAACCTTCCTACTATATTCCTTCAAGAATATATAAACCCCTCAAGATCATATTATCTAGTCTCCACAAATTCATTTTTAGTTTATAATATCTTTCCTTCCTTAAAATGGTAAAATTAACTTAAACATACTTTGGAGGGGAGCTAAGCCCAAGTATTCTTGTATTTAAGGAAATGAACAAAAAATGAATTATACATCCACATTAATTTCTATAATGGCTACCCCATTTGACAAACATATAGATTACTAGTCTTGGTAGTTTCATAGCTAATATCTAATTCTAGAGTAGGATCCCGCAACCATAATTTTAATGAGATTTTGTCAATCATCCTTGGTCTATTATATCTCAAGTCTGTTATATCCAAACCTTCTCAATATATGGGGTAATAAAATGATCTTCGGATACAAAATATAGGACATTGTAATCATATTTGATTAAATGAGTAGTCCATATTTGAATGTGCCTTTTGTACCTTTTATAAATTCAATATAAACTATTGTTTCCCAATTTCTCTCCCTAGTCTCTTACTAGAGCACGTAAGTAGATGTAGCATATATTTGAGTACCATTTAAAAGACAAACTAGCCATATTGTCTTGAATATCCTTGAATATGTAGCTGTCATAATAGAACAAGTTGTTTTAATGCATTTTGTATATATGTGAAGCCATAACCATGACCCGTGCTTTGTATTTTTTTGTGAAGCATCAACTCCCATAGCCCAAAAATACCTCGGTAAGTGTTTTTAAAGTAGCCCTCAAATATTTCCAAATCAAAAGGTCCAATCTCATAGTTAGAAATAGGAATTGATTGCATATTATTCTCTTTTATCCTAAAATGGTGTACTCATTTATCCCTATAGCAATTTTTTTAATTTTATTTTAGTGGCTAAGACTTACAAATTTGGCCATTATTTTGTTCTAGAATCTAAGCCAAACACCTTAAAAAATAAACATCTATTGATAGTGAACACTTTATGTCCCTTTTGATCCTCGATTTAATGAACTTCTCAATTGTAACTCTAGGTTGTCCATTTCATTAATTTAGGGTTAATAAGTAGCTTGGGATATTTAGTTTTACCAAGTCAAGTTTCAAGAAGTTGCACAAAGGAGGTACTTCAAGCGATTTCTTATAAAACATTTTGATCAATGCCCATGTAACTCTAAATATAATGGTATCCTTGATCTCAAATAGCTTATCCACATCATGATCAGTCAAAACCATTTTCCCATGGCCTTCTTAGAATTTTTTAACTCGAACCAAAATAAGCCTCTACATTGTTTCTTTGAGAGCAATTTATTTGTAAATTTGCATAACATGGTAGAATTCAGAATTCTCCATTTAGTATTTTTGTTTGGATATCATTTTAAAAGGGTATATACAAGAAAGATATTGACTAGTAAAATGTCGAAATCCTAAGTGCTAGAGAATTCAATTTATAGGGAACTAAAAATAAGATGTGTAGATTGACATACCCATTTATAACGACAGTAGATGACATTTTAGGCATGCATAGTCTATTAACAGTAATCCCATTGTCATGTGGAATTATGCATGCATGCTTTTTGCAAGTGTCCTTTTATCAAAGATTTATGAATAAACTAAAGAAATATTTTAATTCAATGATGTCTCTTTGTCTTGAAAATAGTATGTTGTAGCACTTTGATAGCTAAAATAATTCAAAGCTCAAAGACTTATGTGCACTTGAATTTTTCAAATGGAAGGTAGGTTCATGCACAAATAAAGGAGCGAAAAGGTATTGGTAATTTTTTTCAAAGTTTGGTTGAAATGTGTCTCTTGAACTTAGAACACATCATAGTATAAAGGGCCCAAATTTGGAAATATAGACTATTGCGATACTATGTGTCTTCATTTTTTTAATTTTGGGATTGGATGTAAATTAAAATCTGATTTGTGATTACCGAGGACATGGACATAAAAGAAGGACACCTTAAATCATGGTGACCAAGTCACTAATAAAACATAACAACCAAGTCGACAACCAAGTCGACTAGGTCAAAAGGGTCTCGTACATCAAATTCTAAGGAATTTTAGGGTTTACCATATCAAGATTAGTTGGGATACGATGGAATATTTTATTGGACATTTTATATTGATGTGAAGGATTTGGTCGATTTAAGAATTGATGTATACTCATTTTTAAGTGTGTATATTTTTTTGAATATTCTGATTAGAGAAATGTGATGTATATGTTCAATTATGAAGTTTTCAACTATGTGTTCACTTTAGGTCATAAAAAATTGACTAGAGATATAGAATATACAACTTTTAGTAGTAGCTCTTAGCTATTTTAATACTAACATTAAAAAAAAAAACTAGAGAAGAGAGATATATAATAGACTATTATTTTAGTAACAAAAGTAAGAATATTTGTATGTGCACTCAGCATTAAACCTTACTATTTTTTCAATGTTTTAGCGATTTAAAAATAAGATTTAGAATATTACAACTCTCGTTCTAATCATATCTTCAAATTTTGAGTGTAAGAATCTTCAATTATGTATCTAAATTCAGTTTTAGCTTTTTTTTTAAAATTTAAAAACTACTTTTGACATTTCTTTATTCTTCATTTCTATGCATTTCTTGATAGGGGTTAGTGCAAACAACACAAAATAACACAAACTTCATATATTAGATTACGATTTATTTTTATTAAAGAAAATGTTGATTGCATAATAAAAGCATAAAAAAAAAAAAAGATCACGTCTCCAATAGGTTGGAACACATTAGAACTTAATTCCCATTGTTTGTGAAGTATTTTGCTGCTTTATATAGCTTCTAAAATGATACCTCTTTTATTCTTTTCCTCCCTTTTCACAACTTACTACTTTCCCACAGTTATTACCCTACCTTGAATGCCAAAAGTATGTCCCAATTGGCTTTTTGTGATTCCAAGTATATTTTTATCCTTCTTTGGTTTGCTTCATGGTCGTGATTCAATCTAATAGGTCATGGTGATTAGGCCAATGCATTTATCAAATTATGTACCATCTAGTCATACTCTTATAATCTTTGTGTAATTTGGATATAAAAAACTCGATCTTCTACTTTACCATTAATGATTCCTCCAACTTTCAATATGCTTCCTTAAACTTTTTCATATCTTTTCATAGATTCATCATCACCTTGTGTCAAATTTGCATTCTGGTAACACTTTCTATTGGGACTTCAAGGTTACAAATGTTTGCTAAGATTATTCCTTAACTCTATACCATGTGGCAGAGTGCCAAGGGTAGTTATCAATATTTCATTCTAGTTCTTCCTTCTATAAGGTCCCTATGAAGCTCAATAACTTATATTTATGTGTAATTTTTTTAAAAAAATTTCTCCGATATTGATTCCAAGAGAAAAACACGTTCAATTGCTTTAGTGGTGTCGTTCCCAAATTTATTAATCTTAATCACTGTCTCCATGATTTATGAATTATTTTTGGGATTGTTTGTTGTTTTAGGTTTGGATTCTAGTTGTTTTACTCATTTTTTCTCCCCTTTTATATTGCTTTGGGGCTTTGTTTATCATCCCTTGTCTCTTCCCAATTTTATGTCAAAGTATTCCTCTCCCAATATCTTGCTCAAAGGGTTTATCTTCCTTCTATCTACTGGTGGAATTATATTGAGATGATTTGTACTGAGAGGGGAGGGGTGAATCGGTACCTCTAAAACTTTTCTTGGTTAGCCCATTAACCCTTAGTCATCAGTTTGTAATTTATCTTATCTATCTGTTCATCTTTCTTTATGCATATGAAATCATATCATACATTCTTTTTGATATGTAACAATAATAGAAACATTCATGAAATTAGATAACACATGACACAAGATATGATATCGCAGAAA